>JAASGU010000169.1:0-33790 GCA_023334365.1 Globisporangium acanthophoron | reverse complement strand
TCATACTAACG
The DNA here is from genome assembly GCA_023334365.1 of Globisporangium acanthophoron. Taxonomy (NCBI): domain Eukaryota; phylum Oomycota; class Peronosporomycetes; order Pythiales; family Pythiaceae; genus Globisporangium; species Globisporangium acanthophoron. The sequence continues at coordinate 33,779 of JAASGU010000169.1, read as the reverse complement.
TGAATATCCAAGCCTATTTTTGACACTTTGAATTCTGGCGCGCGAGTGAGCAAGTCATGAAGCAGGAGCAGGAGCAGGAGCAGGAGGACAGCGGCGTGACGCTCTCGGCCGACGGCGCGCGCCTGCTGCGTGGCGAACTCTCGCGCAGCTCCGACGACGCGGGCGTGCTGGTGCAGGTGTTGAGCGTGACGCGGCGTACGTGGCGGTTCTGTTTTCTTGTGCTGTGTGGTGCTGTAGGAGGCAGAGGAAGGGACTGATGATCGCTCGTCTCAGACCTCGTGGATCCGGCGCTGCGTCGGCTGCTGGGCGCCAGTGGCCATGAAAGCGACGCGCGCGACGCGTTCGATGTGGTGCTGAGCGACGGGCGTCAGAAGACCAAGTGCCTGCTGGCGCCAGCTCTGAACGCCGCTGTGTGGCTTGGACAAGTGGCGCCGCTCGACGTCGTCTGGGTGGGTGCAGTGGCTGGAGCTCATTCTCCGTCTCTGTATGGGAGCGCTGCTGATGATGAGCTTGCATGTGAAGGTGTCGGACTTCCAAGTGCTGCATGTGGACGACGAGGACGGCGCAGGTCCGCGGCCCGTGTGTCTCGTCACAGACTTGGAGGCCGTGACGCAGCAGAACACCAAATTCCTCGTGACGACGACCGCGTCGACAAGAAAGCGGTCTCAGCCGACGCGCCACCAGCAGGTGGAGAAGGACAATGGAGATGACATCACGTTCGTCTCAAACGCGAGCGAGCGCGAGACGCAGTCGCTGCTGCCTGTCGCGGGCGAGCGCAGTTACTACTTGCCGCTCAACTCGGACCAGTACCCGCTGGAGTGGGACGCGCGTGCGCCTCCTACGCGCGCGCACCGGTGGTGTGTGAACCCGTTCGCTCCAGCAGGCAGGATCCACTCGATCAAGGAGATCCACGCGCTGATTGCTGGAGCTGCGAGCGACGAGAGCGCTGCACAGGGTCGCTCAAGCAGCTTCCCGCCGCTGATCGGCGTCGTGCGCGCCAAGTCCAAGGTGACGCACTTCGGCGAGCCCGGGATCTCGAACCCGTTCCCGTTCATGTTCCACGTCATCGTCGGTGCGTGCGTTTGCTTTGTGTGACGAGGTGTTGTGCTCTCACTCCTCACACTGCATGCTATCGGTGCGCACAGGCGACAGCGACGCGGTGGCCGAGGTCGCGTTCTTCGGCTCGACGTGCGCCAAGTACTTCAGCGTGATGGAAGAGGGCGACCTGGTCCAGCTGCGCGGCTACTCTGCCGATGCCGATTCACGGAAGAGCTCGTCCGGTAGCTTGCTGTTCTTCGAGCACGAGTCTGCCGGGGAGGTGCTTCATGTATCCGGTGCGTTCGTATGTTGATGTCGCCATTCTCGGCTGCTATCACTCATGTGCTGGTGATGATTGGCAACTACAGAGAAGCACTGGAAGCTGCTGCAAACGCTTCGACTCGTGCCGGAGCCAGCGTGTGCGAACGACTCGACCACGACATCTCCAATCTGGTTCGAGCGCAGCTTCGGAAGCACGCTGGACGCGCAGTACTCGCGAGAGCAACTCGGGGATCGCAACGTCAGCGCTTTGTACTTCGACTTTGTCGGCGTTCTGTCGTTCGTCGGGAAGATCTGCCGAAGCCGCAAGCGGAAGCGAGTGCTCAGTGACGAGGCTGCTGAAGACGAGGCCGGGGGAGTAGTGACACAATACCGGTGGCTCAAGGCTGTCGACCGGAGCTCGTCCGTGGAGATGGCGATCTTGCTGCACGACTGCTCGCAGCCGCAGCAGTTCCGCAGCCTGAAGGCGGGCGACTTCGTCGTGCTCACGAAGCTCAAGTGGGTGGTCGAGAACGACCCATCGACGCTCCTGGACGCGAGCGAAGTGATTGCAGTGGACGACCACCTCTTCGGCGCGCAGTACGCCGCGTGCAGTTCCTTCTCCGTGCTGCGCGTGAATGACGCGACCACCGCGTTCGACGGCGTCGAAGACTGCAGCCTGAACCGGTTCTTCGCGGCCAAGCTGGTGGCGAACAGCCAAGTGCGCACCCACGAGTCCTCAGCAGACGAGAGCTGGCTCGAAGGCGAGACGATCGCACAGTACCACACCTTGCCGAATGTTGTCGCCGACTCAGAGGCTTCTGCGTCGTCGTCCTCTGCTGTTGACTTTCTCGGTCAGAAGACGTATCCGTTCAGGTGCGAGTGACGCTCGCCTGCTTGTTGTGCAACACTGTGGTGATCCGACTGACGCTTCCGCATGTTCTGTGTGTACTGGCACCAGCGATCTCTTGAAGATCGTCCAGCGCCTTGAAACGATGGAACACAAGCACATCGGCGTCACGGGGTGTCTGACGCTCATCCCGAAGGCGCCGAGCAAGGAGGACCGGCAGTCGCCGCTGGCGTACGAAATCGAGTTCGGCGACGCCCGCCGCAGTCGGCGGGCGACGCTGCGCTTGAACCCGGTCTTCCACGCGCTGGGCGACGCGGCTGCGGCGCGCGACCGGATCAAGAACGCCGCGCCAGGAGCGTTCGACGGGCTCTTCAGCACGCTGGCGCCGTCGATCGTGAACGAGCTGGCCGCACTGGCGGTGCAGCGCAACGACCACCGGTCGCCAGCAGAAGCACCAGCAAGCGACGCCCCCAAGCCCAAGACGCTCACGCGCGCGTTCATCGAGCAGCACCTCGTCAAGAGCAGGCGCGAGTTTCTGTTCTCGACGCACTTGTTCCGGACACCGCAGGGGAAGGTGGTGGTGGAGGTGGACGCGATCCTGCCGGTCGCCTCGTGAGTGCTGCTGGATGAGAGGAGGAGGGCAAGAGGCGGCTGAGAGACACAAGGAGCAAGCAGAGACGAGCAGCAGAGGAACGGAGCGCGTCGTCGTGCGTGTATAGGGGTGGACTACTTATCTGGCTTGCTGCGCGGTCTTCATCGGATGGCCGGCCGCTTTGCGGTGCTTGTCGACGCCGCCTGCGCCCCCCGCACTGCTCGCCGCCGCGGTGGCTCCTCCGCGGGCCGTGATCTTCTTCTTGCCTGTGAAGTACTCGCTCGAGCTGTGCACCTTGTAGCCGTAGACGCGCGGCACGTACACCTGCGTGGGCGGCGGCGGCACCAGGTGCGCGTGCGTCATCAGGAACACGTGCGGGAACGTCGCGCCAAAATACGCGCCGTCGATCTCTGCCACAGATCAGAGACGTCAGCAGCAATAGACGAAAACAGTAGTAGGCAGAGAGAAACGTACGGCCCGCGCGCTGGGACTTGGGGAAGAAGATGTCGCGGCACTTGGGGCAGAAGACATTGACCGTCGTATGGCGCGGCACGTCCGACTGGCCCACAGGGAGCACGGGCTGGCCCTGGCAGTACACGCGGTGGCACCGGCCGAAGTCGACGCTTTGGAACTTGTCGAGCATCGCGGCCATGCCCTTGGTCGTGAGGATGTAGCGCGCGTGGATGAGCCCGTAGAGCATCTCGGCGGCCGACTCGATCATCTCCTGCTGGATCTGCGTCAGGTTCTGGTCGTTCGGCGCCTCGATGTCCAGGATCACGTCGAGCGCGTAGTCGTAGTACGGCACGTAGCTGCTGAGCCCCGTGAGGTTGAAGTCGTCCTCGATGTAGTCCTCGTCCACCTCGCACAGGAACGCGTTCTCGCGCAGCGAGCAGAACCAGTTGATCCAGCTCGTCTCCTCCTCGCTGCCCTCCACGTCGTTTTCGTCGTCCACGTCGTCGTCGTCATCATCGTCGTCGTCGTCGTCGTCGTCGCTCGACTGGGACGAGAGGCTCTCGGAGCCCTCGACGTCGTTCTCGAGCTGCAGGTCGCCCAGCTGCCCGTAGAGGCGGCTGAGCTCCGCCGCGTCACTCGGCTCGGCGCTCGCGGCGCCGCTGCGCTGGCTCATGAGTGAAGGTCTCTCTCTGTCTGTCTCTCTCTCTCTCTCGGAGGAGGAAGAGGAAGAAGCGCGCGCCCGCCCTTCCGCCGCCGCCACTCGCGCGCCTTGCTGCTGATGCTAATGCTAATGCAATATGCAAGGGACTGGGAATGTGCGGGGTGGAATTTGGCCGACTTTCTTTCATGGCCGAGATTTTTACGAATCAGATTCAGATACAATCAGAACTGAGAACGAATGCTGACAACTTCGTTGGTCTCTCCTCTCAACTTTGCCTTCCTGCCTGCCTGCCTTCATGCCTTCCTGCTGCTTGCATCTCTCTCTGTCTCGCTTTCTATGTGGTGGTGATGACGGATGAAGCCACCTTAGTTCTTCCCCTTCTTCGGCTTCTTCGGTTGCTGCTGCTGCTGCTGTGGCGACTTCTTCGGCGCGAAAGTCGACGCAGTGAACGACGCAGCGCTCGCGTTCAGAGTCGACGACGAACCAGCTCCAACAGGTTTCGACTGAACCGCGGACGACGGACTCATGCCGGGAATCGGACGGCCTGGCGCCGGACTCCCCCACGTGCCGCTCTTCGCCTTCGGCGACGGCTTCTTCCCGGCAGCTCTCGGGGCTTCTTCCGTCGGAGGCAGAGCAGCAGGCGGCACCACCTTCGCGTTCGAACGGATGTAGAACAGCAAGTAGGCGTTCTCCGCGAGTGCCGTGGCTTCCGCGATCGACGACACGTGCTCGTCGTCAAAACGGAACCACTGGTCCTTGTTGTCACGGCACACGCACGTGTAGTGGCCACCTACCACGAACTTGCCATGGTGTGACACGACCGCGAACAGCTCGTACACCGGCGGGTTCGCGAACTTGGTCACGTTGGTGCTCCCGTCGGCGTCGACACTGTTCTCGGCGCGGCACGAACTCGACATGAACTGCGCCGGGAACTCGAAGCGGCTCGGGTACTGCACGAACTGCTGCAGCTTGACCGGCCCTTGCTCCGGGTGGTACGTGAACCGCTTGATGTTAAGCGTGAGCACGACCGGGAGCGACTCCATCGTCGTGAAGCGCTTCATCGTCGGGTTCTTGTACGCGTCTTCGATCACCTCGACGTCGAACGCCTTGCGCATCATCTCGTCGATCGTGTACGTCGCCGGCGACGCCTTCGCCTGGCCGTTCGCGCCAGGTACGAACGCCGCCGCAGCGTCCGGCTCGTGCTCCAGGTTCAGATGCAGGCAGTGGAACGGCTCGATCGTGATCGAGCTCTGCTTCTTCCCGGTCTGCTTGAGCTCCGAGCGGAGCGCACCTTTGAACAGCCAGTTGACCGGCGATCGGATCGCATCGACTGGGTTTTGGCGCAGCACGCTGCTCTTGCCCTTGCGTCCGACCTCGGCCCACTCGTCGTCAAAGTCCGCGGCGGTGGCGCCGTCGTTCTCGATCGCCGGGTTGCTGTTCGTCGCCGCGGGGCGCTTGGTCTGCTTCTCGCACGACGCCGGGAGCTCCAGCCCGCTCTTCTCGTATTCCGAGTGCAGGTAGTCGAGGAAGAACTCGAGGAACTCGAGTGCGTCCTCCTGCTCGCCGCGCATCTTCTGGAACTCGCTCAGCACGTCCATGAAGTAGCCGCTGATCTTGATCGACTTGGGGATCTTGTTCGCGCTCAGCTCAGGCGCCGCGTTGACTGTAGGAGTAAGAGGCACAGAAGAGAACAACACTTAGCATCACCAACATCATCACTCTACGACCAGCAAGCAACGCACATCGACCGAGCACGGGCTCTTCGAACTCGCGCACGAACGCAATGAGGTGGCTCCACGCCTTGAACGTCGGTGGCGCCGCCAGCAGCTCCTTGTTCGGCGCGACTCCGCTTGAGACGTCCGCGAGGATGCTGCATATTCACGAAGCAGAACAGCGTCAGTGTCAGCGTCAATAGTAGCAGCAGCAGCAGATCTGAACGACGCACTTGAGGAACGGCGCGCACGCCAGCAGCGACTGGAGAATCACGTTCTGGAAGCACGTGTTGCCCTGGTTCACGAGGCCGCTGCGATGCAGAGCGAGCAGTGAGTATACTCTCTCCGCACCCTTCACTAACAAGGAGACCACATCGACGCACCGCTTCTTCATCTCCTTGGCGGGCGCCGCCACGTCGAGCGCCCTGAGCGCCTCCTGGATCGCGAACTCGAACGGCATCGTCTCCTTCTCGTCCTGCGCGAGTTCGCTGAACGTCGGCGCCGTCATCGCGCCGCCCCATGCCGGCGGTGGCGGCGCAGGCGGCTCCTCCTTGGGGATCACGACGCCGAGCGCCTCCGCCCAGGACTTGGTCATCGGCGGCGGGGGAGCCGCTGCCTTCTTCTCCTCCGGCTCCTCGCCATCTGAGTGCAGCAACAGTCGTAGTGATACAGTAGACGCATCATCAGGTCGTTGGTCCGAGTAGAATCTCGTGGTGCCTGATCAACCCACTCCTGCAGACGCACCCGCGTGCAGCGCTTTCGCCGTCTCTTCGACCGTGAAGTCCCCGAAGGTGATCAGCAGCTCCGCCGGGTCCTCCTCAGCTGGAGCCGGCGGAGTTACAGGCACCGGAGCAGAGGGAGGAGCAGGAGCAGCGTCCGGCGCTCCCCACGCGAACGGCTTCTTCGGCGGCTGTTGCGGCGGCTGAGGGGGCTGCTGTTGCTGCGGCTGCTGCTGTTGAGGGTGGCGGTGGTTTTGCTGCTGATGCTGCTGCTGACGCGGCGGGCGCTGGCTTTGAGGCGCTCGGCGCGGAGGAGCGTCACGCGCGGCGCCGCGATGCGCATGCTTGGCGGTTGTCGCCATGCTCCAGATTTCCAGATTGTCGTTACTGGCGCATTTCTGAAAGAGCATAACTCCTAGATAAACGGCTAGAAGTTTTAGAGCCGAATTTGGAAGCAAATCTGAAGCTTGGCTACCAAATGGACACCATAAACATGGACACCTGCGTGAATGACGAGGAGTTCGAGGTGGAGGAGTTCGAGGTGGAGGAGGTGGCCGACGACCTGCCGATGCGTGTGGCGCCCCGTCTCTTCCTCGGCTCCGTTGACGCGGCGCGCAACACGGCGGCGCTGCAGCGCGCAGGCGTCGCATTCACTCTCGCACTGCTGAGCATTACTGACCACGAGAGTGGCAACGGTGTCGAATGCGATGACGTTGACGGCGTCACGCGCGCCGAGTTCGCGATTGAAGACGCGCTGGACGCGCCGCTGCTGCTGAAGCTGCCGGCGCTGCTCGACACACTCGACCGCATTCTGTAGGTTGCTGACGAGACTGAGGGATGTAGCAATGGATGGCTCTCATGACTCGTTCGCTCTCTCTGTGTGCAGGCTGGAGGCAGAGCACGCGGACAAGAGCGTCCTGGTGCACTGGTGGGAGCCAACTGCAATGCTTCATCTTGCAGTGTGACTGGTAGGTGGCTAATGGGGGTACAATGGACAGTGTCGCCGGCCGCTCGCGCTCGCCCGCGCTGGTCGCCGCGTGGCTCATCGCGCAGGCGCCGCGCAAGTTCGCGAGCGCCGAGCAGGCGATCAACGTCGTGAGGTTAGTGGTGGCACCTGTGCTCCATACCTTTGGGAGTCTGCTTGTTCCTACTGAGGTGCTGACTGCTGTGCAGGGATGTGCGGCCGTGGATCGACATCAACACGCACTTCCAGCGCGAGCTGCAGCTCTTCCACCGGATCGCGACCTTGAAGCTCGATCCGACAGAGCTGCTGACTCGGGACGAGGTGCTGGCGCTCGTGCGGCGTCGGGGCGACGACGCGCTGCCTCGCGTGGACTTTGGCGCGTCGCTCGTCCGCGACGTCCTCGCGAGCAGGAAGACGATCACCATGCGGCTGCACTCGGACGTCACGGACGACGCGAATTCGGATCTGGAGACAGTGTTCGCGCATTCAACCGTGATCGCGACCACCGCGTTCTCTGATGACGAACATCGCGAGCGATCGCAGCTGGCGACGATCGGCGTGTCTGCTGCTGATGCAACGACGCGCCGGCCGTTCGCGCTGCTCCGTGTCGACCGTGTCGCGACCAAGACGCTCGCTGACCTGGACGCCCACGACCTCGCGAAGTCGGGCTTCGCCTCCGCCGCGCAGGTGCTCAGCGTGCTGCAGCAGTTCTACCCGACCGTGACGGAGACGACACCGCTGCTCATGCTGCACTTCCGGTGCGTCGGCCGACTGTGCGCGGACGATGAGTGATGGTGGTTGAAGTGGAGTACAGTTGCATTGGTTGGGTGTGTGTGTATGCGTATCTAGTGTGCATCAGAGTGTTTGCTCCGCTCGTGCGCGGCTTCACCTTGGTTGTATGTACAGGATCATTGCGACGCGCGGCTGTCGAGTGCCTGGGAGAGCAGCAGTCGCCCGCGCGTGGAGAGCGCGCGCCGGAGCTCCTCCTCGCGCCGGTTCCCGGCGACGAGCCGCACGCCTGCGGAAGGCGCGACCGTCGCGCCGATCGAGTGCCGGCGAGAGCTCTGCCGACTCGTCGCGTGGAGCTGGCCGTTGACTCGTGCGTCTGCTCTGCGCGGCGCAGCGCCTGGCGAGTCGGTCGACCACACGACTGTGCCGACCGAGAGCTCGGAAGTGGAGTTGCTACCCTCGAAGCCCGTGAACTCGCCCCAGTCCTCGCTCGAGTGCAGCGACAGCGACGAGCCGTCGCGCGATGGCTCCTTCTCATACGCCGCGAAGTCCGCCCACTCCTCGCTCGCGAGCTTGGAGAACGGCAGCATCTGCGTCGGCGGCGGCGGCAGCACCACCGGAACAGTAGGAGGTCCAGTCATATCGTGGTCGCTGCTGAAGCTGAGACTGCTGGTGATGCTCCGCATCGACATCGCGGCGACGGCGGACGCGTAGTCGCCAGCGCGGATCTGCGCGAGCTGCTGCCGCACCTCGTCGAGCGTCGGGCGACTCACGATGTCCGGGATGAGCATCCACTTGATGAACGAGATGAACGTGGGTGAGAAGCGCTCGTCGCCGAAGCACGACGGCGGTGCGGCCTTCTGTGGCGGGAAGCGCACATTACCGTTGAGGATCGCGAGCTGCTGCACGCCGTCGCGCGCGCTCTCGAACGGCGAGTACGGGCCGAACGCCATGGCGTAGAGCGTGCAGCCGAGCTGCCACACGTCCGTGCGACCGTCGATCACCGCGCCGGGCGTGTAGCCGTTGGCCGCCCAGAGCTCCGGCGGGCGAAACGGCGCGCTGCTGAGCGCTGCTGCTTCCTCGCAGAGCGCCGCGTGCTCCGCCGCGCTGCGGAGCCGGATGCTGAGCGGCGCGATCGAGCCGAAGTCTGTGAGCATCGGCGTCACGGGATTCGCGGATGAGAGCAGCACGTTGCCCGGCTTGATGTCGCGGTGCGCGAAGCCACGGTCGTGCAGGTGCTGTACAGCGCCGAGCAACTGCTCGAAGAAGCGCAGACACTCGCTCTCGGAGAATGGCGCGATGCCTGCCACGCACACAAGTCCAGGCGAGTGAGCGCCACCTCCTCCTCATCGCCTAGTCCTTCCCGTATACCTTTCTGGAAGGAGTCCTGCAGCATTGTCTGCAGCGAGCCGTGTGCGCAGATGGGGAAGAGTATGAGCACCTCCTTCGCGGCGGCGCCGCGGTCCTCGCCGATGCTGCGACTGCGCGACGGCGCGTAGCGGCCGTGGCGGCGGCGACTGCTGCTGCTGTTGTTGCTGGCGTAGGACACGCTGGCGGCGTCGCAGTCTGCGTCGCGCACCTCGGCGTCCACGAGCGGCAGCACATGCGCGTGCTGCAGACGCCGGTGCACGCGGATCTCGAGCTGCAGGCGCTCGAGCTGCTCGGCGTCGCGCACGCCGCGCACCCATTTGAGCGCCAGGTGGCGCTTGTCGCTGCGCCGCAGCACTTCGTACACGGCGGCCGAGCCGCCCTCGCCTAGCGTCCCCAGGATCTTGTACGCGTCGCCGTTCACGCGCGCTACAGCGTTGCCCATGCTGCTGGAGGTCTCGAGGCGAAGAGCAGAGCACCGCGATCTTTGAGAGTCAGAAAAGAAGGATACGAGACTATACCCACTTCATATCCGGACATCCCTGCATCTGTACGCTGTATGCGAAGGAGTTATCCGTACACGGGGTTTTGTCACTATCGGAAGATAGCGCTGAGAAGCAGATCTTGACCTTGACAAGCATGGCGAGCAGGATCACCACAAGGTCATCACCGACACCACCTTCTTGTATGGATACTGCTACTAAACACGCGTCTCGTACGCTCTGCTGCCTGCGTACTTCCAGCTCTTCCTGTGTGTTGAACCGCGTGGCGCGCGACAAACTCCCGCGGGTGCTGACGCACGTCATCGACGCGCTCGCGACCTCCGATGTGGGTATCTCCCGTGACGCTCACCATCAGCAGCAGCACTCACTTACGTTTCCCGGTTGCGCGTGTGTATATAGGCGCGCGAGGTGTTCTCCGCTGCTGAGAAGCAGCAGCTGTGCGACATGCTGGCGCTCCCGGCGCTCGCCGAGGTGGACGCGCTCGTGGCCCTCGTGACGCGCGCGCTCGTGGACGCCGCGCACTTCGGCGCCGTGGACCGCGACGCGCTGCTGCTTCGTGACGGAGTGGACGCAGACGCACTCGCAGTGCTGGAGAAGGCGTGGCGCAAGAAGGGTCGAGCCGTCGCGCAGCAGATCGCCGCGAGACACCCGCTGGACGCGGCGGCGCTGGCACAGACCCCAGTGCTCGCAGACACCAACTGGCGGCTGCACGTCGAGCTTGGGCAGAGCAAAGTGCGGGGCCAGACGGACCCCGCGGCGATCTTCCAGCTGACGCTGCAGGATCCAAACGACGCGCAACAGGTGGAGATAGGCTCTGGTGCTGGGACTGGGATGATCGATCCATTCAGGAACGGTGGTGATTGTACTCACTCTCCGGTGCTGCGCTGCTGCTGCTGCTGTGTGTAGAATGAGAAGTTGGACATCGAACTCTCCCACGACGAGCTGCACGCGCTCTTCCAGCAGCTCAACGCGGTCCAAGCCGAGATGGATCACCGCAGCAGCAGCAGCGCGTCCCAAGCGAACGCTGCGTAACACTTGTATGTTCTGAGGCCATGACGTGCCGGCGACGATGGTTTGTTCATGATCAACTATCCGTTCACTTACGGAGGCAGCAGCAGTTGCATGCTTACATGTGCTTCGTCAATGCCGTACGTGATCGCCGGAGACAGCGCGTGGCACAGAAAGTGAACTCACCAGACTTCGAAGAACATAGCACTTTCAAGGACACAGTACTCCAGTACAACCCTCCGAATCTTTCATATGATCCAACTTGGTTTTGCGCATGTGTTATCTTCACTCTTGCCGATACACTGAAGCCGCACTTCGGATCCTCCGACCAGGACAGCGCTTGATCAGGTTCGCGTCCATCCTTACCGGCTGACGATCCCGCACACCAAAGTCGATCGTCAAGATCATGCTGATAAGACCAGAGTCGATCGGGTCGATTCGAGGTTCCTTCGCTTGAACAGCTTGAACACCGTCTGGTCACCGTGTCCAAATCGAGCGAGAGGTTACGTGAGTCCGACACTAAGAATACCCTCGAGACCTCCAAGAGTACAAGTACAAGTACCTAGCGCGTCTGGAGCAGGAGGGAGGCACCTCGAAACGACGGCTTGACTCCTCATTCCGCACATTGCGCGAAACGAACGCCGACCACGCCGACGCGACCAGCAGCAGCAGCAGCAGCAGCGCTGACGTAGAGAGAGAGAGAGAACGACAGCACACAACTGCCAGGAGCAGTCGCGAGCGGTCCACGCCACCTTTCGCGCGTCAACGAGTGTCCGAGTCGCCGTCGAGGGCGACTGAGTCGGCGAGCTGAAGACGATAGCTGTCATGACGCACCATGACGGCGGCGGCGGCGGGGGCTACAAACTCATGACGGGGGACCTCATCCGGCTCATCGAGACGCAGCACGAAGAGCAAGTGGTGCAGCTCCAGAAGCTCGGTGGCATCACCGGCGTCGCCACGTCGCTCGGCGTCGACATCCGCCAGGGCCTCGACAGCAACAACGCCGCGGACCTCAAGCGGCGCGAGGACACGTTCGGGTCCAACTACATCCCGCCGCCCAGAGCCAAGGGCCTGCTCGAGCTCATGTGGGACGCGTTCCAGGACCTCACGATCATCGTGCTCACGTGCTCGGGTATCATCTCGGTCATCCTCGCCGTCACAGTCGGTGACCACCCGGACACGGGCTGGATCGAAGGCGCGTGCATCATCTTCGCCGTGTTCGTCGTCACGTTCGTGACGGCGATCAACGACTACCAGAAGGAGCAGCAGTTCCGCTCGCTCAACGCCGTCAAGGAAGATGAGAAGATCAAGGTGATCCGCAACGGCGCGCCCGCCGAGATCAGTAAGTTCTCGCTGCGCGTGGGCGACGTCGTGCGCGTGGACCTGGGCGACATCGTACCGGCGGACGGCATCGTGTTCGACGAGAAGGAGCTCAAGCTCGACGAGAGCGCGATGACGGGCGAGTCGGATCTCATGGTCAAGAACCCGGAGCATCCGTTCCTGCTCTCGGGCACGAAGGTCATGGAAGGGCTCGGCAAGATGCTCGTCGTGTGCGTGGGCGAGAACTCGCAGGCGGGCATCATCAAGAAGCTCATCCTCGGCAAGGGTGGCAAGAAGGAGGCCAAGAAGGACGACAAGCAGGCCGAGACGCAGCCCACGCCGGCAGCTGCGCAGATCGACGCACCACCAGCTGCGAACGGCACCGTCGAGCAGAAGGAAGTGTATGACGACGGTGAGACGCAGTCGCCGCTCGAGGCGAAGCTCTACCGGCTTACCGTGCTCATCGGCAAGCTCGGCACGACCGTCGCGATCCTCGTGTTCATCATCATGTGCATCCGCTTCTCGGTGCACAAGTTCGTCGAGGACAAGGTCGAGTGGAAGTCCAAGTACGTGAGCGACTACCTGCAGTTCTTCATCGTCGCGATCACGGTGCTGGTCGTCGCGATCCCGGAGGGGCTGCCGCTCGCCGTCACGATCTCGCTCGCATACTCGGTCAAGAAGATGCTGCTCGACAACAACCTCGTGCGCCACCTCGACGCGTGCGAGACCATGGGCAGCGCCACGACGATCTGTTCGGACAAGACCGGCACGCTCACGACGAACCGCATGACCGTCATGCAGGTCTGGATCGGCGGCCAGGAGTTCACGGCTGCGACGCAGGCCGCGGACGAGATGTCCGAGACCACCAAGGACGTCTTCTGCAACGGCATCTGCGTCAATTCGACCGCCGAGATCCTGCCGCCCAAGGTGGCTGGAGGCCAACCTGAACACACAGGCAACAAGACCGAGTGCGCGCTGCTGCAGTTCGTGCGCGACTGCGGCGTGGACTACCCGCATGCGCGTGCGACCATCGAGGTCGGCCACATGCTCACGTTCAGCAGCAAGAAGAAGCGCATGTCGGTCGTGATCAAGCGCTCGCCGACCACGTGCCGCATCTACACGAAAGGCGCGACCGAGGTCGTGCTCGGGCTCTGCAACAAGATGAAGCGTCTCGACGGCTCGATCGCGAGCCTCGACTCGAACCAAAAGGACATCATCGGCAGCTCGATCATCGAGAAGTACGCGTCACAGGGCTACCGCACGCTCTGCCTCTCGTACCGCGACGTCGAGTGCTCGGCGGACGAGCTCAGCAAGTGGTCGGACGACGACGTGGAGACGGACTTGACGTGCATCGGCATCGTCGGCATCGAGGACCCAGTGCGCAAGGAGGTACCGGACTCGATCAGGCTCTGCCACCGCGCGGGCATCGTCGTGCGCATGGTCACGGGCGACAACATCACGACGGCGCGTTCGATCGCGGGCAAGTGTGGCATCCTCACGCCGGGCGACAACGCGATCGTGATCGAGGGTCAGGAGTTCCGCAGCCGCGTGCTCGACGGCAAGGGCAACATCATCCAAGCCGAGTTCGACCGTATCTGGCCGCACCTGCGTGTCATGGCGCGCTCGTCGCCCAAGGACAAGTACACGCTCGTGACAGGTCTCATGCAGTCGAACCTCATGCCGTACGGCCCGCAGATCGTCGCGGTGACCGGCGACGGTACGAACGACGCACCGGCGCTCAAGAAGGCGAACGTGGGCTTCGCGATGGGCATCAGCGGCACCGCGGTCGCCAAGGACGCGTCCGACATCATCCTCATGGACGACAACTTCACGTCGATTGTGAGCGCGATCAAGTGGGGCCGCAACGTGTACGACTCGATCGCCAAGTTCCTGCAGTTCCAGCTCACGGTCAACGTCGTCGCGATCGTGCTCGCATTCCTCGGCGCGGTCATCCTCGAGCAGTCGCCGCTCTCGGCCGTGCAGATGCTTTGGGTGAACCTCATCATGGACTCGTTCGCGTCGCTGGCGCTCGCGACCGAGCCCCCGACGGCAGCGCTGCTCGAGCGCCGCCCGTACCCGAAGACCAAGCCACTGCTGTCCAGGATGATGACCAAGCACATCCTCGGTCAGTCCCTGTACCAGCTCATCGTGCTCTTCGTGCTCACGTTCGTGGGGGACAAGCTCATGAACGTCGAGTCGGGACGCTTCGCGGACCTGGACGAGGACAAGAAGCACGACCCGACGGTCCACATGACGGTCGTCTTCAACTCGTTCGTGTGGATGCAACTCTTCAACGAGATCAACTGCCGCAAGATTCACGACGAGATCAACGTGTTCGAGGGCCTCTCGGGCAACCCGGTGTACGTCTACGTGACGATCTTCCAGATCGTGATGCAGATCATCATCGTGCAGGCAACGGGGCGGTTCTTCAACTGTGCGCCACTGAACGCCGCGCAGTGGGGCATCTCGATCCTGCTCGGCGCGGGGTCCTTGCCCGTCGGCCTTGCGCTGCGGTACTTCTCAGCGAAGCGACTGCCGTCCTGGATGGCGTTCTGCCACGAAGCTGACGCCGTGGACATCAATAGCCAGTCCCGCGTGGCGAACGCGTTCCAGAAGGGAGCTGCAGCAAAAGCGGCGACGGAGCTCGGGTAGCGAAGAGGAGTCGGCGACGAGCCAGTCGCACCCGGCGGACGCAGTCCCGTGCATGTCGTCCGTGGTGGCCAACAGAGAAGAAGACGACGACGACGGAGTGGCGCGGCGATGATGTCCCGACTTCGCGAGGGTGTCGGCATGACCAGCGCCGGAACGAAGCAAGCGCGAGAAGTTCGGTCAGCGGCGCCGCTCAACGCCGCGGTTTTGCCGTGGTATCGACGACTCGGCCGCCGGCTCTGCTCACCTCGCCGTCCGTCGTCTTCGGCAACGGAGAACATTGTAAATGAGAGAGATCAGCACAACGAGAGGAAGCAGGCGAACAAGGGCGGCCGGCGGGCGCAACGCACTAAATATCAGCTCTGTATATCATTCCCATGCACAGACGGACATGCACGTATCACCCCACCTCGTCGATCTCAAGGGTTGTCAACCTTGTCACCATCCAGTGTTCAACATCGTCGTGCTCATCAACAAACATGCTGCATATTCGTCACATTTCACAGTTTACATTTTCTCTGATTGGAAGACCTCCCGATTCTTCACCCACTCACCAGCGCCGCCACCAAGCTCACATCCCAAGTTCCTTCCTTCTCCCCAAGCAAGCAGAACGCCGAAATGAACCGCGACGTGTGCATCGTGGGCGCCGCGCGCACGGCCGTCGGCTCGCTGCAGGGCAAACTCTCGAGCGTCAAGGCCACGGACCTCGCGGCCGCTGCGATCCGCGGTGCGTGCGTCCCTCCGTCTCGCTAGTCGCCGCCCAATCAATGCATGCTAATCAAAGATCCTACAGAGGCTGTGAAGCGCGCGGGCGTGGACCCGAGCGCCGTGGAGGAAGTGATCCTCGGCCACGTGCTGAGCGCCGGCGTGGGCCAAGCGCCGGCCAAGCAGGCGGCGCTCGCCGCGGGACTCCCACCCACGATCGCGTGCACGGCGGTCAACAAGGTGTGCGCATCCGGCATGAAGGCGCTCGTGCTCGGCGCGCAGGCCATCCAGCTCGGCCTGCAGGACATCGTCGTCGTCGGCGGCATGGAGAGCATGAGCCAGGCGCCGCACCTGTCCAAGCGCGTGCGCGGCGGCGCGCGCTTCGGCGACCTCACGTTCGTGGACGCGATCCAGTCGGTGCGTACGATGCTAGCATAGCAGCACGCGTGACACCCATGCCAACAGTTCTCTGGAGGATGAGGAACGGGAACTGATTCGATGACGAACGGCCGGGCAGGACGGGCTCAACGACGCGTTCGAGAACGTGCCGATGGGCGACTACGCCGAGGAGTGTGCGCGCAAGCACGGCGTGACGCGCGCAGAGCAGGACCGGTTCGCGGCCGAGAGCTACCGCCGCGCGCTGAGCGCGACGCGTAGCGGCAAGTTCGCCAAGGAGATCGTGCCGGTCGAGGTGACGCTGCGTCGCGGCGCCGCGCCCGTGACCGTGACGGAGGACGAGGAGGTCGTGGCGCGCGAGGTGAACGTCGAGACGCTCAGCAAGCTGCGCCCGTGCTTCTCGCCGAGCGAGAGCGTCACGGCGGGCAACGCGTCGCCGATCAACGACGGTGCCGCTGCACTCGTGCTCATGAGCCGCGAGAAGGCCGAGGCGCTCGGGCTCACGGCGAACGTCCGGGCCGTGATCCGCGGCTACGCCGACGCGAGCCAGGAGCCGCGCGCGTTCACGACGTCGCCCGCGCTCGCGATCCCCAAGGCGCTCGCGCGCGCCCAGCTGGCGCTCGACCAGGTCGACTTCTTCGAGATCAACGAAGCGTTTGCGGTCGTCGCGTGCGCCAACATGAAGCTGCTGAACCTGAACCCGGAGCGCGTGAACGTGTACGGCGGCGCCGTGGCAATCGGCCACCCGCTCGGGTGTTCGGGCGCGCGCATCCTCGTCACACTCTGCTCCGTGCTCGAACAGGAGAACGGCAGGATCGGCTGCGCCGCAGTCTGCAACGGTGGCGGCGGCGCGTCTGCGGTTATCATTGAGCGCGTGTAAGCGTGAGAACAAGACCGTGCAGTCGTCAGTTGTGTTGCGTTGGTGCCAGCAGAGCTAAGAACCTTGTTGCTGGCTGCTGGCTGCTACCTCTTCTAACCTAGTCGTGCGTCGCCAGCTTGGGGTAGACGCGGATGGTGTAGACGACTGTGAAGACGCTCGTGGCCAGCAGGGGCAGGAACGTCCAGTTGAGCACGTACTGGATGCCCGGGAGCCCAACGACCGTGATCGCGACGTCGCCGAGCGCGCGCCCAAACGTGCCGGCCTCGGTCGCGAGCAGCCCCGAATTGAACGTGCCCTTGGCAAACGCCTTGGGGATCGTCTTGGAAAGCAGCGCCATGTTGACGCCCTCGAGCACGTTCGTCGAGATGAAGATGATGACGCCGCCGATCACGAACTGCACGACCGTGTAGTGACCGTAACTCACGATCGCGCCGATGCCAACAATCATCATGAACTGCGACATCACGATCATCTCGCGGTCCTCATAGCGGTCCGCGAGCCAGCTGAGCACGACGTTTGTCGGGAACATGAGCAGCCCGAGTGCCGCGAGGTAGAAGCCCGAGTCGGTCGAGCTCCATGCGAAGTAGAACTGCGCGATCGTCGACGTCGCCGTCAGAAGACACTCCTGGCACAGCTTGAGCACGATGTAGATCACGAGCGTCGCGACCACGGGCACGTTGCGCCAGAGCGACGACAGCGGCGGCGCCTGCCTCGAGCGCGACGGCCCGAGCAGTGCGCTCGCCTCCGTTGCGTAGCTGTTCTCGACCGCCGAGACCAGCGACCGCGAGCGCTCCAGGTGGCTCTCGCGATCCGGTTCCTCGAACAGGAAGACCGTCGCGACGAGGTAGATGATCCAGAACACGAACATGAGGATGCCCGGCGCGGTCTCGGTCGTCACGAGCACGCCGCCGAACTCAAAGTCCGGGATGTAGTCCAGTGCCGCCGCCAGCGCCGGCCCCGCAGCCATCCCCAGCGCGCTCGCGGTCACGAAGAGCGCCGACGCCTGTGTGCGCTCCTCGCGCGAGTAGTTGTCGGCGATGTACCGGCGGTTGATCGCGCGCGCGCCGCCGAAGCCGTTGAGCAGGCGACCGGCGATCGCCATCGCGATGCTGTCGTAGTTGAGCGCGAGTCCGTACAGCGCGTTACCGATCACGAGGCACACGGTGGCGAACAACAGCGGCGACTTGTACGACCGGTTCGCCCACCAGCTGTAGAGCACGGCGCTCAAGAGCGACGCGATCGGCGTCATGCCGACGATCACGCCGCTGAGTGCCGCTTCGCCACCGAGCGCCGCCGCGTAGTCGCCACTGGTTGGCGCGACGATGTAGTAGTTGGTCATGTACAGGAACGTACAGAGCATGTTGATGAAGCGCGAGATCTCGGAGCGCTGCGACGGCCGCCGGTGCGAGTGGTACGAGGAGGCCTCGAGCCCCTCCTCCTCGTCCTCGGACGACTCGCTGTCGAAGATCAGCGCGTGCGCCGCGATCGTCTTGACGTACTGCGTGGACTGGTGCAGGCGGCGGCGCGCCTGCTGGATCTTGCTGAGCACCGGCTCGTCCTGCGAGATCGTGCGCACGAGCGCCGAGCTGCTCGCCGGGCCGAATGCCAGCTGCATCTCGGCCTTGCGCAGCTCCGAGAGCGCCGAGCGGATCGACGCGATGATCGCCGAGACGCCCTCGTCGTGGTAGAGCTGCTGCAGGTGCGACGCCTGTGAGTCTGTGCGCGACGAGAGGTACGAGCCCATGATCTTGTGCTCCTTGAGCGACTTGTCATGCTTCTTGAGGATCTTGCGGATGCCCGTGGCGTTGAGCTCCACGAAGTGCAGCAGCTGCACGAGGTCGTCGCCCACCTTGCGAAACCTGCCGGTCGCCAGCACCACATACAAGCGTTAGAAGCGCATCACGGAGCAGCCACTGGAGCAATCATCACGCGCGGCGCACCCGTCGCTGAGCACGTGCATCGCGTCGAGGTCGGTCGGCAGCAGCAGGTCCTGCGAGCGCCGCAGCGTCGCCAGCGTGCGCGCGAACTCGCCCTGCTTCGTGAGGAAGAAGAGCACCACACGCTCCACCTGCCACGACATCCTTACGTGAGCCGTTCTGCAGCATCACACACTCATACGAGAGACACGGAGCGCACCTCCGAGTCGAGCGCGCGCTGGAAGCCTTCCTGCTCGTGGCGCGCGGCGTCCTTCGACGCGTCGCGCGTGGCGCCGATCACCTTTTTCAGCCGCTTCTTCAGCTGCTTGTACTCGAGGTAGTGCCTGTCCACAACATACAGCGCAGTGCATTGAGGAAACCCTCTCTATCTCGCATACCCACATATCGGCACATGTGTCCGCACCCGCTCCACTCGGGCCGCTGCGCCGCCGCCAGTTTCTTGGCGAATTGCACCATTCTTCTTCCTGCTGCTGCTTGTGGGTCTGAGAGCCCAGAGCGTCTCGTGAGCTTCTGCCTTGCGCCTGGGAGCCTGAGAGCCTGAGAGCGGAAGGCGGCGGCGGCGGCAGATGCGCAGCAGGCGGCGAATTGCGGAATGCGGTCGTTTGTCGGTGGAGTTTCGCAAAAAACAACGGGAGAACCAACCAGCGAGATTCGATGGTTCTTTATTCGGGTGGGATGTTCCCGCTTTAAAGACATATTGAACCTGGGTTTGAATATATTTGTGCTTATACCACCTTATCTTAGTGACCTCAGAATGCGCTATGCCGAATAGAAGGTGGGACCTTTGCCGCGTTGTTGTCTGTGACAACAACTCGGACGACACCTCGACACCCGAGGTGCATCGCCACCCATCAGCATCAGCACCGCCACCGCCACCTTCTGGGCAAAACTGAAGACCTGGGTTGGCGACCCTGACTCGATGCTCTGGATCGAGTCCATCCTCTGGCGAGTCCATCCTGCTTCCTGCCTTCATCGAGATTCCTGGAACTCGGAGACAGAACCAAAGTTCGAAGACAGACGGATGGCCACGGACTTGTGCCTCGGAGGAAAAGATCGCGGACAAACTGGTGGTCTGCAAAGGCGCGGAGGCGAGCAGCGAGCTGTACAGGTGAGAGGGTCCGTCCACCAGACCCGCCGCCACGTACATATGGATCAAGCCATCAGCCCGAATGGACGCCTCCAGCCACAGGATCAGCAAACTACTGGAAAGGTTTACTGCTCGCCCTACATGGACCAGCGCGGGTAGAGCTGCAGCAGAGCCGTCGCTGACGCGAGAGACTGGCGCATATCCCCCTCCGTTACGTAGGGAGATGTTGGAACCTCCGTGTTCGAAAGATGAGTTTGCCATCACCAGTTCGGCCGAGATGAACGCTGCAGCTGAAAGAGATCGTCGCGCATGGGAACTCCCGCGAGTTTGCTGCCGTGCAAGCCGCGAGAGTCGAGAGTTGCTGGATTGTGAAGTCGATGCGGTTGTGTGTGTGGCAGCGTTTGAGGAGAAGGAGTTTGTCTCTGTTGTTGTGAGCTCACTGCCTCAATAGTGATATAAATCCGGGTTTCGTCTGGGCAGAGCGATCTTTCGAAGCGTCACTCGTGCAAGTCCACCATTGCTCGCGTGTCAATCATCACTAAGGGATCATCATGGCGAAGACCGTGCTACTAGAGCTGGCGCTTCTGCTGCTCGTAAGCGCGCCACCAGCGACAGCAGCAGCAGACAACAACACACCGGCTGTTATCTTCACGCGCGCGTGGGCGACGTCCGCGTCTCCTGCGACTGCTCCACCGCCCGCGTGGCTGCTGGTGGCGGCGCTGCTCGATGTGCAGCCCGTGGTGCTGCGCGTGGACGTGCGGCGCGACGCGGAGATGCAACTGCGCAGCTTCTGCCACGCGCACGGTCTCGACGCCTCGCTCTGCGGCACGGGGTTGCACCGTGCACTCAGCGAAGTTGTCGACCTCCAACACGTCTGCAGACAGCACGCGCGGACCCTCGAGTCGCCCGCGTTCGTGGTCGCGAAGAATATAATTCGGTCGGGCAAGCAAGCGGCCAGCAGCGCTGGTGGTGAACACGCGCCGTCGTTCTCGTGGCTGCAGGACGAGGCGCAGAACATTGCGATCGACCTCTGCCGCTTCGCGAAGCTGCAAGGAAGCGGCGAGACGTCGAGCTGCACGGTGGCGCTCGAGAGGGCGCTTCAGCACTCGTTCGACTGGATCAACGCGCTCCCCACCTGCGGCCAGCTTCGAGAGCGAGACACAGAGCGCAACGTCCAACGTGTTGATGAACGCACTAAGAGGAACTCCAAGATCTCGGCCGTCGAGTTGATGATCACAGCTCAGGCGGACGAGCCGCAGCACCTGGGGGACGAAAGTGAGCCACAGTACCAGCAAGAGCAGCGCGATGACATCGTTCAACATACGAGTGAAGAGCGTGCTACCGGTCCAGCACAACAAGAGTTCTCTGACAACGAAGCGCCTTCAGCGAACATCGAGATCCTTTCGCCATCGATGGACCAGGCGGACTTGGGCATCTCCATCACCCCAGTGGAAGCTGCATCACAAGCTGAGAGTGACGGCGCGAGCGAGGACGACGTTGTTAGCACGACCGAGACTGAGCACTTCGTTTCGACACGTACAGACGAAGCGATCGATGATAGTAGGCTGCACACGATCACTGGCGACGACGATGAAGCGCGGAGGAAGTACCAGTTCCCATGGAGCGGACATCAGCGAGACGATGAAGAACGATCCCGTACAAGAACTAGCGATTCAGAGACGGTGACACCGATTGACCACGTTCCAGTGAACGCGAAGCGAGCGACGGAAGGCGACAACGATCACATCACTGAAGGTCCAACGGCTGCATCGACAGCAGCAGTTCCAGACTCACGCACTTCGCTAGAACCCGCTAAGGTTGCTCCGATTCAGACACTGATGCTGCCGCAGCCCGCCGAGTTGCACGAGTTCGGCAACGAAGCAGCGCCCGAGCTCCTGCGAGTGCTGTCGACGCTGGCGATGCTGCTGTTCATCGCGCACCTCGTGGTGGACGCGGCCATAGCCGGGATTCGGGCTGTCGCAACCTCGGAGATGGTTCGCAAGTGTGGGAAGCGCGTGTGGATGGCGCTGTGTGCGGTTCTCTCGCTGGTGCTCCACAGCGATTCAACCTTGCGGGTGAGCGCGGGCGTTCTCCCTTCAAGTCTGAAGCCCATAAAGAACGATTTGAAGCAGTGCGGCGAAGTCCAGCAGCACTGCGAGCCTCCTCGTTCGCTCCTGCGACCCTGTTCTCTCTTGATCTCGAGTGATACGCGGAGGAGCTTCTCACAGGAGACGATGCACCGACGAGCGCAAGCGATCGAGAAAGTGACGAGAGCGCACGTTCGGCGCGTCCAGCGAGCTGCGTTCGGGCGTTGGCGACTTGGCGCGCTGCAGGTTGACCCGAGTGTCGGTATTGCAAGACGCGAATCATCATCAAGCAGCTCTGTTGAGCTCAGACCCGCGACTTCTGTGGTGATTGTGCAGACAAAAGCGACCGCTTCGCCTCCGAGCTTCACGTGCGTTGCGATGGCTCTCATGTTCGCAAGGCACGGATCGTATCACCACCGAGTGGCATCGAGCAGGAGCGAGACGAAGCGCGCTGAATCCAAGCTTTCCCGTGCGGTGATCCTGCTATTCGAGAATGGTCGTGGGGACGACGCCGATCGCTCCAACGAGTCGTACGCTGCGCGCAGAATCCAGTTGGCATGGAGACAGCGACACAAGTGGCGATCTGGATCGTCAGTGTCGATCGAGGCGACTCCGTTCTCGGAGTCTGGACCCTCCGAGTCGACGCCTCTGCTCGCGCTGCTGCACAAGAATCGCCGCAAGCAAGGCGCACGTCAAGCTTCGGTTGGCGCGAGACTTGCGCCCCCGACATTCAGAGGCATGCTGAAGCCTGCATCGCCTGTGAGCTTGCCTCCGTGCAGCTAGCTAGCTGTTCATTGCGTATTGTGATAACAAGGTGAGAGGTTTCGTGTTGAACGAGTTGACAGTGCTACAGCTAGACAGCAAGCAAGCAGAACCAAGACAGCACTCGCTCGCTCGCGACGCTAGCGATGACGCACAACCTGTCGGAGGAGGAACTGGCCGAGTTCCGCGAGATCTTCAACCTCGTCGACCGCGTATGCTACACAGATTGCCCTCGTGTCTCTCTCTCTCTCTCTCTCTCTCTACCTAGCTGACAGCTTGTCATGCGTGACGACACCCGCAGGACCGCGGCGGCTCGATCACGAAGGTGGAGCTCGGCGAGTTGATGGACACGCTCGGGATCGACACGTCGCCCGAGGAGATCGACCTCATGATCCACGAGATCGACCAGGACAGCAACGGCGAGATCGACTTCGACGAGTTCGTCGCGGTCATGTCGCGCAAGGTGAACGCCACGTACACGTCGGAGCAGGTGAAGAGCGCGTTCCGCGCGTTCGAGGGCAACGCGTCGGCGCCGGGCTTCATCAAGGCGGACAAGCTGCTCGTGGCGCTGACGACGTACGGCGCCGACAAGCTCTCCCCGGAACAAGCACAAGAGCTCATCAGCCAGGTGGGTGGGTGTGGTGACGTGTTGTTCTGTTAGTCGTCGTCGTCGTCATTGCTGACCATGGTCATCGAATCGAACGCACAGCTCGAGCCCGATCAGCACGGTAACATCAACTACGTCGAGTACGTCAACATGATGATGTCCGAGTGAAGAGGACAGCGCGTGAGCGTGCGTGCATGTGTAGTCTCTATCTGCTTCCGCCGCCCCCTTCCTACTCCTCCTCTCAGCTCAATGCATCCGGCGGTGATTCCTCGTACGCGGCAGCCGTGGGAGTGGCTGCGACGATGTCGCCGACGGGAGGCATCTCGACTCCTGGGCGTTCGCTTCTTTCATCGTCGTTGATGTACACCACTGTGCATGTGATGTCGTCGTGGAAGCGTCTTCGAGCGGGACCTGGGGGAACTGCAAGCACTTCGTGGAGCATCAGCCCATCTCGGTGCGCGATCTTCTCTAATGCAGCGTGGATCAGCGCCGCGCTGACGGTAGAGAAGAACAGCGACTGCGCTGGATCTGGCGTCAAGGCACAAGCAGGATCTGTGAGCACCTCCTGCGGTGTCAGCTCCTTTTGCATCACTGTTCAGGCATGACTCCCACCGAAAGAGTCGACGATCTGAACAGCTTCGTCGGGAGTAAGCACTTCCCACAGCCCGTCACTCCCCAGGATCAGGTACTTCTCGCTTCCGTCCAGTTGAACCGCAGCGACGCTCGGTTCCGCTGTGATGTATGGGAGTTTGCTCTGTCGTCCGCACCATCCATCGCAACAGATTAGGACAACACCAGAACATCGACTACGCCTCGCAGCAACACCCAACACGACGAACCTTGAACGGAGCCGAGCTCAGCTCTTCGCACTTGAGGTAGAAGTCGCCGAACGCGCGGGTCACAGCCAAGCTGCCTGCAACGCGCTTCACGCCAAACCCGCCAGCGCCGCTCGCTTGGTCGTCTTTGCTCAGGCGAATCGGGTTCCGGTCTCGCGAGCGCTCGAGAACCAGTCGGATCTCGTCTGCGTTGTCGCACGTGTGGTCGACCGATAGCTGTTGCGCGACACACTTCGAGGACCACGCTTCGGACTTGCCGATCACCACCGCGCAGTCACCGACATTCGCGACGTACAGCGCCGAGTTCACGAACAGAGCCACGGCAGCGCACGCACCACTGTTGCAGTACCCCTTCGAGAGGTGGGTCTCCGCGGGCAGCGCCAAGAGAGACCGCTTGAGCTCGTCGTCGCACTGTGTGAACGCGAGTTTCAAGCTCTCGGTGATCTGCGCAAAGCGCGAGATGCATTGACGATGTCAGTGGCGGGTGGCAGTAGTAGGGATCGACGACAGTGAGCCGACACTCGAACCTGCTCTGCAGTAGCTTCAGTCGAGACTTGAGACAGGATCCGCTGGCAAAGCGTCGTTCGGAGATGTCTGGACAGCGTCATGCAAGAGCACTCAGTGAGCTCACGACTACGCCATCCCAGCTCAGCCCCGACGTACTCGACAGCAAAAGATCCTCCGTGTCCGTCGAACACCGCGTTCACTCGGACGCCTGCAGCAATCGGATCAGTCAGACTACGAGCATCACTTCGCAAAGCCAGCAGCACTTGATCTCGCAGCCGCACCATTCTCTCCGCTCTTCACGGCGTTGAAGCTTCGATCCTCGCTCGGATTGTTTCCCTGTCCACGACATGAGCACATACGCCGTCAGTCACGCTGTCCCAGCAACACGCTCCTCAATGGACCGCGCACCTGGTAGTGGGCAGTCACGTGCATCAGGAACGGAGGAGCCGCCGCCTCCTGCGCGCCGTTCTCGCCGTCGATGCTGTGCTTCCGGTTCTGCAGCGCGCCGTCGATCCGGTGCGCTCCAGGCTGGTGGCACGAGCAGCTGTAGTCGACCACGACCAGGTCGCCGTCGGGCACGATGCTGCGCGTGACGCTCTGGTCGCCCGCGACGGAGATCTCCGCTCCACACGGCGGCGCCCACGAGCAGCTGAAGAGTATCTGCTCCTTCCGGAGCGCGTCCAGCAGCGCGGCGCTCGTCGCGACCACGAAGCTCACACCAACAACTTCCGCGCCGAGCGCCGCGATCGCGTCGCGCGCCGCCAGGATGCTCTCCACCTCGTCGATCCAGTCCGCCACTGGTTCCCAGCACATTCACCGTCAATACGGCACCACCACCACCGCCACCACTCTCCTCTCATTGTCGCATCATCATCATCATCAGCAGTAGCAGCAGTGGAGCTTACCGAGCAGCACTTTCCGCCCCGGCGCGAGCGACTGGCGCTGTAGCTGCACGCGCCGCTGGCTGCCGACGTCGACGCGCGCGACGCGTCGGCACACGAGCTCCGGGTGCGTCGGCGCCTCCGCCAGTGACGGCCGATGCCGCGAGCGCTTGCGCTTCGCTGGTGGCTTCTCCGGTGCCTTCGGAATCTCCAGCGCTGCCACCTCCACCTCACCATACGCTGACCACACATCCGTTATGTCCACTGGAAACTCCGCCGCAGCAACGCTGCTGCGTCAGTAGATACGCACCGATGTGGTGCGCGGCCGCCAGCGCTGCTGCCAGCGCGCGTGCTGCAGAGTGACGCGCTCTGTCGCTGCCGCCGTTGGAGGTAGCCGGAAGCAGCGCGGCCGCCTGCGCCACACGCAGCTGCGCGAACGGCCGCCAGAGCGCCGCCACCAGCTGCTGCAGCGCGCGCGCGTCGCCCAGCACGCCGCTCAGGTCCACGAGCGGCGCGTGGCCGCAGCGGCGCGCGAGCGCCAGGCGCTGTACGAACGCCGGCGGAGGCGACATCCGAATTGATAATGGCGGGAGGTTGAGTTAATGTTCGAAAAGAACGACCTAGGTCATTGCATTGGGGTTGCCGCATGAAGAGCAAAAGGCGTTCAGTACAACGATTACGTGGGAGGACTGTGCGGTAAAGATTATCACGACCGCGACGCTCGACATTCACGAGCAGCACCCCAAGCATGATACACCAAGTTGCCGCATGTTTGGTAACCAAAAGCGCACAGTAGATCTCGAGCCGGCTTCAGCAAGTGAAGATTGATTCGATCGCCACTACCCGATCGCCACTACTACCCAACTGCGCACTTGCCCACTTGGTCTACTCGTCTTTGGGCTTCTGGATGCGGTGCAGAGTGTTCACCAACGGCTGCTGCATCATGTTCGGAATCGATCCTTCCGTCGCAGTCATCGGTTCATCGCTGCTCGCTGGCGATGCACAGGTTGACGCTCTTGTTGCCACCACCGAGTCGAGGAACGCGCGGAGCGCATCAAAGTAGCGGTCGCCTCCTCGCACCCACGTGTCGTTGTGCGTTCCGTTGCGCACCTCGAACCAAACGGCGCGTTTGCTGGACACCGCAAGTCTGTGGAGCGTCTTCATATGGTGGTGTGGCACCAGCTCGTCCTGCACGCCAGCAACGAACAGGATCGGGTGCGTCACTTTCTGGATCGCTCGCTCGTTGTTCCAGTCGATGCGGAGCACGATAGGCTTGACGTAGCTCAGAAACGGCATGAGCGAGTCCACCATCGACGAGATGCTCAGGAACGTGTTCTCCAGGATCACAGCAGCGACCTGAGGGGAGGGAACTCCGTGAGCCTCAGATCTTCTCTAACGACACAGTGCGCACGCTGTAAGTGAGGCTAGCGCAACTCAACGCACCTTTGTCGGAGCCTTTTCCGCCAAGTACACCGACACAGCGCCGCCGAGCGACCGACCGAAGACAACAATGGACGCCTTGTCGATGTCGGAGCGGGCGTGCATCGCGTCCAGCACCGCCTGTGTGTGCAATGCGCATGCATCAGGCATAAGCAAACCACACGGCCAGAACCAAGTGCGAGTCTTCGCGACCGACAGCCAGTCTTCCTTACCTCGGCGTCGAGCTTCAAGCCCTTCTCAGTCGGCTCACCATCGCTGTGGCCGAACCCGCGGTAGTCGACGAGAAGCACGTTCGCGCCCACTTTCCGGTACAAATGCACGGCGTTCGGGAGACGGTAGCCGATATCTGCACGTCAACCGCACGCATCCATATAGCAGCAGTATCAGCAATGTGAGCGTATGAGTACGACGAGACATTGTCGTCGTCCACCAAACGAATCGCACGCACTGCCGGCGTTGCCGTGGAAGAAGATGATCGTCGGGCGGGTGCTGTGGTCCGGCTGCTTCATGAGCCACGCGTGTACGCGCACGCCGTCTGCTGCGGGGATCATGAGATCTTCGAAGTCGATGCCGAACTCGCCAGGGTTCCGGTAGCCTACGTGGCAACAACTGGTTAACCGCTTCATTCTCATTGTGAGAACAAGGCGGCCAAGAGCGCCCCATTCACCTGCTGGGTTGTCGCGGGTGAGCTTCGAGGCGCCCGGAACCGTCGGGAAGTACAGCAGCTTGTCCTGGAAGGCGTAGAGCAGCAGCAGCGCGCCGGCGCAGATCGTGCCGCCCGCGTACGCGGCGCTCAGCAGCCAGCCGGACCAGGAGCCCTCTGCTTGCATGGTCTGTTGAAGAGTGTGTATGAGGCGCATAGAGAAGGTGTGTGAGTGCGTCATGGACGTCGCATGGTGAAGCAGGCAGCACATACGCCCAGCACCTACCTCCTGATCTGCTGCGCTCTTGGCGAAATGGATCGAGAGACCTTCAGTTTGACAAAAATTGTATTTATGAGCATGTACGGATGCAAATTCGCTAAATGGTGGGACAAGAGCGAGATATTACGATTATAGCACATGTAACACTCCAACTTGAAGCGGATGAACTTGGTGACAACGATGCAAACGAAGCTGCATGACATGGCTGCTCTGGGTGGATACTCGTAATATATTAGCAATCGTGGCGGCAGTCGCTCGCGCTCCTTGCGTCGGCTGCTATCGTGGTAGCTGACTACGGAGGAGACGAACGCGAGTCCCCGTCGAGCCTCAAGCGGTAGTCGCCCAGAGCTCACAGAATGGCACAAGTCCACTTCTTAGACCTCGTCCGCGGGTTCTGCTGGTTCATGAGCACGCAACGGATGCCCTCGTCGAAGACCTGCTTGAGGTTCTTCTGCGTCAGCGCCGAGCACTCGATGTACTTGTATGCGCCGAGCTCGTTCTTCAGCGACTCGCCCTGCTCGCCATCAGACACCAGTGAGCTCTCGTGCTGCACATCCAAGCGTTGCAGACTACCACCACACACAACGCACCTGCTCCCGTGTGATCGGCGCCGTTTTCTTCTCGCGCAGCTTCTCGAGCGTCTCCTCGTCGTCCCGCAGGTCGAGCTTGGTGCCGACGAGGATGAAGGGCACGCCCGGCGCGTGATGGCGGATCTCGGGGAGCCACTTGGACTTGACGTTCTCGAACGACGCGCGACTGTCAGGACACCGAAGTTCGAAGCGTCAGGATCGAGCATATATCGACAGGGCGATCACTGCACGGAAGCGCACCTGACGAGCGAGAAGCAGATGAGGAAGACGTCGGTCTGCGGGTAGCTAAGCGGTCGCAGGCGGTCATAGTCCTCCTGCCCGGCGGTGTCCCAGAGTCCGAGGTTGATCGGCTTCTCATCCACCTTGACGTTCGCGCTGTAGTTGTCGAAGACCGTCGGGATGTACTCGCCCGGGAACGTGTTGGTCGTGTACGAGATGAGCACGCAGGTCTTCCCCACGGCACCATCGCTGTGCCGTCAAAGCAGAGCGAGCGAGCCGTTAGTGCACGCAAGTCTCCCCATTGTATGCGAATATTGCAACGTACCCGACAACGACACATTTCATGTTCTGCATGGCGGAGAGAGTCTGGGTGTGCTGGGAGGTGGATGTGAGAGTGTGTCGCCGTGCAGCAGCGGCAGCAAGAGCAGAGCAGGATGAGCGGGAGGAGGGAGGAAGGAAGGGAGTCGGCGCGACGGCGCGCGCGTTCGCTTATAATAGCGAGGTGCTCTATTCGATGTCAGGCAAGAGCCGCGAAAGGTTGCGCTGGGCAACGTGGTTGCCTGCTGTACTTGATGGGGATACTACGGGACACCGTTGTTGCGACTGGAGAGAGTATAGTGTGAGCAAGACAGCGATCTGGTGGATTGGTCACACTCCCTCTGCTACACAATATTCGAAAATTAGAAAATCGACAACAAATATTACAGGTGCAAGAAGGAAAGGGGAATATGCTAACTTGCTCAAAGTATACTCTCCAACAAATAGTCGTGCCATTGTGTATTCCTTACATCGCGTAATACAGGATAGCAAAGAACGCATTGTCGCGTGAAGATCTTCCGCCTTTTGGTGGTTTCTTTCTAATTTTAGTGTGAAAGGCTCGCACTTACGCCAATCGCGATAGTACACCTGCTCGAGCATACTCCGGCCAAGTCAGGAAGCTGGCGCACCAGACCTTCGTTGTCACCTTGCCCACCACGTTCATGCCCACGTGCGTCATGTGTTCCTTGTTTCTCACTCTCAATGCTACGCCACGATGCATCGACGCCAACATCGAAAGAAAACAACGAATGTGGTGAGCAGCGTGCGTGCGCGAGTGCTGACCAGCAGATGCGTGTACTAGTTGGAAGGCGACGCAGAAGACTAGGGGAGAAAGACAGTGAACTGCGCGGCTGGAACATGCGCTCAGCTCACCTCGTCGAACTTGGTCTCTACACGCAGCACGAGCGCGGTCAGCATTACATCACTGGCTTCCTAGAACCTAACGTGCACGTACGCAGCGCGCCGGTGTACTGCTCGAGCTGCTCGACCATGTCCTCGAGCTCCGCGAGCTCCTCGTCGACGGCGTCGATCACCTGCAGCTTGTCACGGATCGCATCCGCTGCGTAGCGCCACTCGATCGTTCATCAGCGCTCGCCCGCCCATGCTCAACAGACAGCGTACGACGCACCTTGCGTCTCCAGCAGCGCTGAGAGCTGCCCGACGCTCTGCAGCTGCGCGCACATCTCCGCGTGCTTCTGGTCGAGCCGCAGCGCCACCTGCCGCAGCAGGTCCATCGTCTCCATCGAGCCTGCGCCATACATCATTCAGAGATAGCGCTTCAGCATCGCGAGAACGAGCACGACTCGGGTATGAACGGGGACGCAATGGGGAGGATAAAGCATGGCGCACGCACCGGAGAGCTGCGCGCCAACGTACGCCGCGACACTCGCGCACACGCGCTGCGAGAGCTGCCGCAGCTCTGCGACCTCGCTGTCCTCCATGATCCTGATCAAAAAGTGCGAGGCATTGAGACCGAAATGTTACACGAAGGTGGCACTAAAGATGTGCACTTTTTGAGGAAAGTGTAGCCATTTCACTTGACGAGAAAGATAAATGGCTACATCGAGTCGCTCCTGCGCTTCACCTCTGTCGGGCGCCTCGCCGCCGCCGGCTCGAGGTCGTACAGGCTGTAGCCGTTCAGCAACCGCGATGGCGTGAAGACTGGAGTCTGTATCGAGTCCATCGTTTGGTCGCCGATTGTCGCTGGAGATGGCGGGTAGTTGAGCTGGCGTCGCCAGTCGGGCACACGTCTGGTGCGCGTTCCGGGAATCGTAGGGGTGCCTGCACCCCACGGCACGAGACTCCACTCGACGCTCGGAAGGTCGAGGAATTGGCGCACGTTCGGCTCCGCGATGATCGCGATCTCCTGCTCGAGGAGCCCGAGGAAGTATATCCGCAGCAGCTTCTCGAGGAACACCTGCAGAGACGCCGCGCGGCGCTCAAGGTAGCTCGCCGACAAGTACCGGAAGAGCGTCTTGGACGGCAGGTGCTTCCGGACGCAGAGCGTATTCACCTTCTCCTCGATCTTCCTCGCCAGCGCGTCAAACTCAGAGTACCGCCGGTCCACGCTGGACGTCTCCAGCGTTCCGAAGACGTACGAGAGCACCGTGATCGTGTACATCGCGTGGCCGCTCGCGATCGAGATGCCCGAGATCTCGACTGTGAACGCTCCGTCACCGTACTTCTCGTCGTGGAAACTGGACGGCGGCACATAGCGGATGCATTTGCTGACACTGCTCTTGGCGATCGAACGATCGAACGTTGTCGGACGGAATCCGTCGCTCTGGGAGCGGTAGAGAACGTTCGGCGCCTCCGAGTTGCTCTCGCTGAACCGGCTGAACGTGAGGTCCTCGGCGCTACCGCGCGGGGAGAAGCGGAAGTAGCACGACTTGGAGTGCGCGAGATCTGCTGTCGAGCCAGTGTCCACATCCAACCACGCGCTCGGCAGCAGCGGACGGAGCTCTTGGCGCTCGATTCTCGCGTCGCAGGAGCTCGTCGCGATGAGCGCTTGGTCGCCGTAGCCCAGCGACAGGTCCAAGAACTCTCGCACGAGGATGTTCTTCACGACCGGGTCGGTGAGCGTCACGAGCTGGTTGAAGCCGATCTCGGTGATGCTCAGCAGGTAGCTCAGGAACAGGATCACTTCCTCGCCGTGCTCATCCAGTGTGGTCTGGTCGTGCGATGCTCGGAGCAGCGACGCGGGCTTGGGCATCTTGTCCGCGAGTCGGTGGCCGACGTACCGCAGCGTCATGGTCTCAGTAAAGCGTGCGAGCTCGCTCTGCGTCCGCCGGATGTGCTTGACGTACGACTTGCGCTTCGAGACGTCCTTGATCCGCACGCCGTCTCGGATCGCCTTGATACACGAGCAGATGACCGCGATCTGGAAGCACATCTCGCCGTCCTTGTTGGAGACCGACGTCATCTTGATCGTGAAGTCCCCGGGCGATGTGAACGCGGGCGACCACTGCTGCGGTTGGCAGAACGTCTGGTACACTCCGAGGTGGTGCTCCGGGATCGCCATCTCGTCGGAGCTGGGATTCGAGCTGACACGGACGGACTCCTTCGGGTTCCCGGGCCTCGCGAGCGCCCACAGTGCAGGCTCGAAGCCCCTGGACGGACTCGACTCGGCGTTCAGCGGCCGCACTTGAGCTGCTGCGCCGTCGTAGCTGTTCATCATCGATCGGTCAAAGTTGGCAGTGGAGGTGGCGGCAGGGTTGGATCCCCCCGAGCTGGGCTCGTCGTCGTACTCTGCGCTCCCCGAGTGGCTCCAGATGTCTTCGTTCTTGAGGCGCGTGTGCCGCAGCTCCTTGGCGGTCGACTGCTTCTTGGTGAACGTCTCGTACGACGGCCGCTGCGAGTCCGCGGCATCGACCGAGCGCGCCTCCACGCTCTCGCGGCCACACGAGAACAGGAACATCGTCGGTCGTCGTGGCGATCTCGGAGCGCTGGAGTAGACCGACGACGCAAGCCTCTCGCGACGAGGGCGAGATGGAGGCGCTGCGCAGCGCAGCGAGCGAGCGCCGTTTCACTAAAGGTGACCTTTCTCGAGTTTGAATCGTAGCTCAGCCAACCATTCGGCAACACACAGCAGCAGCAGCAGCAGCACGAGATTCCCTCCTTCCAGCTCGAGACTTCACACTGGAGCGATGGGGTGCAGCGGCGCAGGACTCGTCGCGCTCATCGTGCTCTTCGTCGCAGTCGTGCTCAGCATCGTGGCGACGATCCTGCCGGCGTGGAGCACGAGCAAGATCTCGACGAAGACGGGCACCGCCGAGTTCGGCGCGGGCGTCTGGGGCTACTGCACCAACCTCGACGTGGACACGAGCGGCAATGCGTCGGTCTCGCCGATCTCGTTCGATCACTGCTACTTCTTCCACACCACGAACAAGGTCGACGTCCCAGATGAGATCGACAACGCGGCGTTCATGGCCAACTTCTCGAGCCAGAGCCTCTGCGACGGCTACGAGGCCGCGTCCGAGGAGAGCGACGCGGCGCTCGCGCAGTACACGCAGGGACTCGCGACGATCGCGGGTCTCGACGCCGTCCAGTTTGACAAGTTTCTCGACCGCTCGTGCGGCCCACTCGGCACGACGACGCTCGCGTTCATGAGTCTGAGCATCGTGTGCGGCGTCTTCGCGTTCCTCGCGCTCCTGCTTGGCGTCACGTGCTGCAAGAACAAGTCCGCACTCATCGGTGCGGGCAAGTTCCTCGCCGGCGGGGCGTTCGCGATGACGCTACTCGCGTTCCTGCTCTGGCTCGCGCAGGCGCATCCGCTCACAAAGAAAGACGACGTGAGCTACAGCGGCTCGTTCATTCTCAGCGTGCTCGCGGCACTGCTCTACTTGATCGTCACGACGCTCGCTGCGCGCCACGCTGCGCTCGGGTGATACGTCGGAGGTCTTCCGAGCACTCCTTTTGTTCGCCTCATTGGGACAGATCGGCATCGTAAGATGCTTGCAGTCTCCTTTGAACATGCACACACTTCACGAAGACTGGGAATGCGATGTCTGACATCGGGACTCTTAGATCATTGCTACCTCCCTGAGCACTGTGTCTCCTGCAAGTGTGACGATCAGCGAGGTCACAGATCAATCGAATCTACCGAGGTCGAACTCGCTGCTGATTACTTAGTGGGCACACTGCCGTCGTTCCGAGTGAAGAGCATCGGGTACGGTCTGCCGAAACAGGCGACGAAGGAGAGCGTGTGCGGAGCGAACGAGCAGCTTCTGAACGCCAAGTGCCTCTCGTCCGTGCTGGACAGCCGCGAGAACGCGGTCAT
>JAASGU010000168.1:0-33963 GCA_023334365.1 Globisporangium acanthophoron | reverse complement strand
CATGGCGCCGGAGGTGGTCGCGGAGCGCGAGTACGACCCTGCGGCGGCGGACATGTGGTCGCTGGGGATCATGCTGTTCATCATGCTGACGGGCTCTCCGCTGATGCCGAGCGCGTCGGTGCACGACAAGTCATTCCAGGCTGTGGAGGCGTTCGGCGTGGCCAAGATTCTCGATGTGTGGGGCATGGCGGCGGACATCTCGGAGTCGGCGACCGATCTGCTCACGGGGCTGCTGCAAGTGAACCCTGTGATGCGCTTCACAGTCGAGGATGTGCTGAGGCATCCGTGCTTGCAGGCGCTGACAGCAGCGACGTCGACGCGGCAGCAGGAGTAGAGGAGGGTGTTTGTGGGCGGAGAGCACCCATGCAGCTCCTCAGTGCCAAGTAGGATGGACGTGAGCGGCGCTCGTACGCGTGAATTATTTAGCGGTGACCTTCTTTGTTCCTAGCGATATGCATCACATTGCACCACGCCACGTAACGCCACATGACGCAGATGTGCGTGCGTCCATGCATGGCAGTCATCTCATATCTGGAAGCCATCAAGCGAGTCGCGAGTCGCAACTCGCTTTGATGGCCGATTGACCGCGATGTTCTAACCTTCGCGTGGTCGCTGGACAGGTGCGATCACCGAGCTAAGAGCAGCGTTAGAGCAGCGTTAGACGCGATGAGCTGCTGCTGTCGTGAAAGCATCGCTGGTGCTCTCGAGGGGTAAGTCGCTCTGTCGCCTTCTTGATAGGCAGCGCCATGCGGCTCCATCGCGAGATGTGTTTCCATCTCAAATCGCAAATCGCGTGCCTCTTGCACTGGAAGCCTTACACGTAGAGAGTTCTTCTTGTGCTGTGCTTGTTGCAAGCTTTCTCGTGCTGGTGAGAAGCTCAACGTCGATTCATGATCGCAGGTATAATCATGATAGTGACAAAATCGAGGATTTGACACTGACCTTGTTTTCATCACTATAAGAAACTTGCACCACATCAAATCCAAAGCCCATCAACACCATGGAGGCGTCCTCGTCTCCGCCGCTTGCGCGCGGCAACGACGACGTCAACTGCAAGCACGAAGAGGACGAAGCCGCAGATCTCAGCACGCAGCGCGACTTGGCCGCCGAGGCGCAGTTCCTCGCGCACTTCGACCCGCTCGCGATGCTCGAGGCCGAGTACGCGGCGGTTCTGGCGCAGTCCCGACCGTCGCCCAGTCCCGACGACAGTGACGACGAAGACAACGCATGTGGCGGTGGTGACGACCGCTCGGCGTATGCGGCGCTCCCCACGTCGCCAACCAGCAGCAGCGGCCGCGGTGGTGACGACGACAGCAGCGAGTTCTACCAGCCGCTGGGCGACGATAGCGATGGGGAAGGCGATGGCTTTGCGGAGGAAGACGACGGCGAAGAGGAGCACGCGGCGCGTGACGCGAGCGCAGCGGAAGAGAAAGCGGCAGGAGCGCCGGCGCTGGAGACCGCGACGCGCAGCGCCATCATGCAGAGCATGCAGCGCCTGGCGCTCGCGCCGCCGCCGTGGGCCAAGGACGCGAGTCTCTCGGACGACGACCTCATCGCGATGGTGCAGCGCCGGATGCAGCGGTGACGACAGCGTACGATCGCGATCACCGCCGCCGCGACGAGCAGGGTCTACGGGTGAATTGTATGTATCGACGCTGGGCGGACATGGCTCCTTACTCTGTCCCATCTCTCTTGGCTCGCAAGTGCTCTACCTACCGCTTCGATGCGAGTGCCGCGACCGCGACCGCCGCTCCTGCCGCTGCCACCGCGGCGTACGGGAGCCACGAGCGCCTCTGGACAGGTGCAGCCGACGACGCGCGCCGCAAGGGCTCGCCGGTCGTCAGATCCACGAGCGCCTCGTCGCGACCGAGCACGCGCGTGCCGCCGCCCACCCGCGACACGTAGAACATCTTGATGCTGTCGTCCGGCGTGCTGCTGAGCGGCAGCTTGGCGGCGGCACGCAGCGCCGGGTCCACCGTGAGATCGCGGCGCACCGGCGTTGACGACTTGATCGGCACCGGCACCGAAGACGACGACGGCGGGAAGCTCTCGAGCAGCAGCGTCATGACCTCCTGCACGTGCTGCGCCTCGAGGAAGATGACGGCGTTCGGGCCGGCGTCGAACGTGTACGCCGCCTGCACGCGGCCGGCGTGCTGGTTGTACGCGTGCACGAGGTGGATGATGCGGCGCGAGACCTCGTTCAGGTAGAAGATCGGCGGGAAGGTGTCGAGGCACGTGGCGTGGAACTGGTTGCTGTCCCGCATCGTGAGCACGCCGAACGCCGGGAAGTCCTTCGCCTTGTACGCAGCCTCGATCGCCTCCAGGCGCTCGTCCACCACTGCAGGAGAACAGAGAGCGTGCGTAGACAGACAGACGTACACGTCAGCAATGTACCAGTGACCGCATGCATGACACTCAAACTCCCCACGCACGCACCGTGCTCGGCGCGGAACCCGAGAAGCGCGCTCGTGCGCTTGGTGTTCTGCATGCCGCTGGTGCTGCTCGTGTCCTTCTCGCGGTCGCTCACGACGCAGATGATGGCGCAGAGCTCCGGCCAGTGCTTCTCGTCGCAGACCTGCACGGCGCGCGAGTCGGCGTCGCCCGCGCCCTTCTCCCACCGCACGAAGCCGCCGTCGAGGCTGCGGCACGCCGAGCCCGAGCCCTGGCGCGCGATGGTCGAGAAGTGGCCCGGGAACTGCTCCTGCGCCTCGAAGAGCTCTGCGAGCGCCGCCACGAGGCACGCGTAGCCCGCAGCCGAGGACGCGAGCCCCGCCGCGGTCGGGAACGAGTTCTCCGACACAATGTGCAGCGGTGCGTGCTCCCAGCGCTGCGGCTCGCGCGCCAGGCGCCGCATCTCGCGGATCACCGTGGCCGCGCGCTTGGCGACCGGCTGCTCGACGCCGTTGAGCCACAGACGCGTGTCGCGGAGCCACGGCGCACTGACCACGCTCGTCGTCGCGCGCAGCTGCTCGTCGTGCAGCGTCACGCTCACGGACGAGTTGAGCGGCGTGTTGAGCGCCTCGTCGCGCTTGCCCCAGTACTTGACGACCGCGATGTTCGTGGGCGCGGCGCATGTGGCCACGCGCAGGTCGCGTCCGTGGTGGAGGTCGACCATGGTGCTGGAGCTTGAGGCGCTGGTGCTGGCGCTGCGTGTACCTCGAGGAGGTCCACAAGATCGGCAAATGATCGCTTGCGTAAGTACTGCAGGAGGTCGCTGCTCTTATACAGGGATATAATGCAGTGAACATCCTTGTATAGTATTTGAGAGGATTATGTTAAGCATAGTAAAATCAAGATAGATGCTGTCGAGTCGTGACTTCAAAATAATAAGACCAGAAATAGAGTGAAGATATTTTTGACAGCGAGAATTGTCCGCTTGTCTCGCAGATCTCAATTCCCGCTGGGAATCACCCGCTTCTGTCTTTGTTCCCAATTCCCACTCGCGCTCCAGATGCTATGTTCCGCCCCATTCCCCTCTTCCAAGCTCGCACTCGCCCAAGAAGCTCACAACGCGCAGCTCGAGAAGGAGCTCGCGTATCCCCCCTTGCTCTCCCTCTCTAAACCGGGTAATGGACGCGTCGTCCCCGCTCTCGCCGACGTCGCGCGGCGGCGCCGCGGGGCTGCGCCAGATCCCCGTGGTGTGCCCGGGCCACTCGCGCCCGCTGGCGGAGGTCCAGTACTCGGCCGAGACGCCCGACGGCTGCTTCCTCGTGTCCGCGTGCCACGACAAGCTCCCGATGCTGCGGCGCGCGGACTCGGGCAACTGGATCGGCACGTTCGAGGGCCACAAGGGCGCCGTGTGGAGCGCCAAGCTGGACGCCAGCGCGCTCTTCGCGGCCACGGGCTCGGCGGACTTCTCGGTCAAGCTCTGGGACGCGCTCTCGGGCGACGTGCTCACGACGCTCGAGCACAAGCACGTGGTCAAGAGCGTCGAGTTCTCGCGCGATGGCGCGCTGCTGCTCACGGGCGGCCACGACAAGCTGCTGCGCGTCTTCGACCTGCGCGCCGTGAAGGAGCTCGTGGCGCACTACAAGGCCGAGGGGCGCACGGGCATCAGCGTGCCGCCGCCGGCGCCGCAGCTCGAGCTGCCCACGGGCTCGCAGATCCGCAAGGTTGTCGTGCTCACCGACGCGCTCGCGGCCACGGGCGAGGTCGACGGCACGATCACGATCTGGGACCTCGCCGCCGGCGAGAAAGTGCGCACCTTCAAGGTCGACGCGGGCGGCGTCATGGACATGGAGGCCTCGCGCAACAGCTCGGTGCTCACAGTCGCCGCCGGCAAGAAGGTGCGCTGCGTGGGCGTCTGCGCCAATGTGATGTATGGTACTGATGCTGATACTGTACCCATACATGTATGGGCAGGTGTACTTCTACGACGTGGCGAAAGAGTTCGCGCTGCTGCACGCGTTCGCCATGCCGATCTCGTTCGCGGAGGAAGGCGGCGCGTCGCTGCACCCGACGGAGGACAAGTTCATCGCCGGCGGCTCGGACACGTGGGTGCGCGTGTTCGACTTCACAACAGGTGAGATGCTCGAGTGCCACAAGGGCCACCACGGACCCGTGCGGTGTCTGCGCTACGCGCCGCGCGGCGAGAGCTTCGCCACGGGCTCGGAGGACGGCACGATCCGCATCTGGCAAAACGACTCGGCGTCCGCGGCGGCCGCGTCCGTCGCCGACGCCGTGGCTCCTGCGGAGTAAGCTGAGGAGGAAGGAAGTTGGGCGAGATGAGCAGCTCAGCGCGGGGAGTGAGTGAGTGGGGAACGAACGAGTCACGCGCGCCTGACAAGCAAAGCCAATACAAAGTTACAGCCTGAGACGCTGCAGCGAGCTAGGTAGCTAGCGCTGCGAGAACCACTGGATGAGGTCGCTGAGCTCGAGAAAGCCCGTGCTGTCGGCGTCGAGGTCCGTCGCGAGGTCCTCGAGCTCGCTCGCGCTCAGCTGGAGGCCCAGGTCGTCGACGAGGAACCGCTTGAGCTCCTTCGCCTCCATGCGGCCGTTGCCGTCCACGTCGTACGTCTCGAAGAGCTGCCGCATGCGCCGGATCTGGGTCTCCGCGGCCTTGCGCTGCGACGCGAGCGCCGCCTTGTCCTGGAACCACTGGAGCGAGAAGCGCCGCACGTCCTCCGGACGCTCGCGGATCACGGCCTTCGCCCAGTCCTTCACCACGAGCGGCAGCTCCGGCGGCACGGCGATCTGCTCGGCCGAGAAGATGCGGTTCACGTCCATGCTGGCGGCTGCTGCGCTGTGGCGGGCGCGTCGCGCTGGTGACGCTTCCACCCGCGAAACGGACCTGCGAAACGGTTCGTCAGTCTACAGCGAGGGCTTCCAGAGGTTGCTGCTGTTGACCGCGCTCGGATCGCCCGACAGGAGCTTGTACGAGTGCGTGACGGCCACGAACGCCTCGACGCGCTCGTCCGCCGTGCTGCTGTAGTAGTCGCCGCCGCCGCCTTCCTGACTGCCGCCGCCAGCCGCCGCCGCTGACACGTCCATCGTCTTGTCCGGGTGCAGCTTGAGCGCGAGCTTGCGGTACTGCCGCTTGATCTGCTGCGTCGTGGCGTCGCGGGGAACGCCGAGCACCCCGAAGAAGTCCTTGCGCTCCCACATCATGCGGATACGCTCGGGCTGCCACAGCACCTCGCCGTCGAGCAGCGTGTTCGGCGGGATCGAGCCGTACAGCGACTGCAGCTTGGAGAACGTGCTGCGCTGCAGCTTCATGCGCACGCGCGCGGCACGGAACAGGTCCTCCTGCTCGTTCTTGTCCCAGTCGCGTCGCGGCTGCTGCGCGCCACTCGCTTCATCCCGCGGGATCTCGTTCGCGCTGGCTGTCGACGTCGACGCTTCCCCTCCAGCCTCGGACGCCGACGGCGCTCCTGCCGAACTCCCAGTACTGTCGTTCCGATCGCCGCTTGCTGCAGCCGACCGTCGGGTTCGCCGCGTCGGCTCTGGAGGCTCCTGGTCGTTCGTTGAGCCGTCACTCGAGGCAGGCGTGCGTCGCTGCACTGCCGCCTGAGGTTTCGCTTTGAATCGGCGCTGCCTCCGCGTCGCAGTCGCGCGAGCGCGCAGCCCAATGCCGGTGGGAACCGCACTGCCGACGCCAGTGGCCACTGTCGGCCGAGGGCACGTGCAGTGCGCGTCGCAATACTGGCACTTGGTGCACCCGCGGAGCATGCCGCAGATGCCACTCGCGAACGGCTTCGGGTCCGCACTCCCTCCATCCGCGTCGCTCGACAACGAGTTCGCGCGCGCCTTGGCGAGCACCCACTTGCATCCTTCGTTCGCCTCGACGCAGCTCACGAGCATCGACAGCGTCTTCTGCACCGCCGTGAACCGCGTCGAGCAGCACAGGCGGCAGCTGCAGTCCACACACGCGCAGT
The DNA here is from genome assembly GCA_023334365.1 of Globisporangium acanthophoron. Classification (NCBI taxonomy): domain Eukaryota; phylum Oomycota; class Peronosporomycetes; order Pythiales; family Pythiaceae; genus Globisporangium; species Globisporangium acanthophoron. The sequence continues at coordinate 27,589 of JAASGU010000168.1, read as the reverse complement.
GCACGCAGCACCCGGAACAGCCCGTGCACCGACGGCGAGCATCACGGCAGCCCAAGCAGCCCACTCGCAACGGCGCGTCGTCTCCCCTCTGACTCGCAGCGCGCTTCGCCAGGTTGCTCCTTCGTGAGGACTTCGTGCTTGCTCTCCCGGTCGACTCCGCAAGCGGCGCTGGAGGTGCCGAACGAGGCGCTTTCGAGCTTGTTCGAGACGAGCGCGTTCGACTGCTCGCCGCTTTCGTTCGAGAACCGGTAGTAGCTGGTGCTGGTGAATCGCCACATGGACCACCGGTCTGGTCGACGTCCATGGGCTGCACGTCGCTGTCAACGTGAGAAGACTCGACGGTCAGCTCGCTGTCCGTTCGTCGCCGATCGCTTGGACGAGCTCTGGGCTTGCTGCCTGCGGCACGATGCTCTTCACTCGCTCCACTCGGTTCGTCCGGCTGAGCACCAGAGCGGGACCGTGCGCGACGCCGGAGCGGAGTGCTGTTGCTCTCTGAGGACGCCTGGATCTGCAACGCGACTTCTTCGTCCACCGCCTCGCCCAGGAACTTGCTCAGCGCTGCAGCGCACGTCCGAGTGAGCGCATCGCACTCTTCCACGAGCGCGCTGTGCTCGGCATTCTTCGCAGTCTGGCGTACGACGTTCTTCCTCACCCGCGCGTTCGTACACTGGAGCTCGTGGCGCAGCTTCTTCATCTCAACGACGTCGGCAGCGTCGTTCTCGTCGTACACGCCGGTCCAGTCGATCATCTCCTCCTCCGTCTTCTTCGACTCACGCCGCTTCGATGCTGCTTCTTTCGTGTCCGCGTCCGTGTTGCTGCTTGGCTGCTGTTCAGGATCGGGCTCTGTACGTGGAGAGATCCTCGGAAGCCGCTCCCGATGCCGCTGGTAGTAGAACGACCACTGGCTCAAGATCAGCTTCTTCTCGACCGCAGACTGCTTCGCGAGCTCGCGCTTCAGCTCGTTCGAGAGCTTCACGTGCGTTCGCCACGGCGCCGAGCGCCCCATCGCTTCCATCAGCGTCTTCATCGTCGACAGCGACTGGATCAGCTCCGTGCGCGCGTCTGCCAGCTCCCTCACGTCCAGCAAGTACTTGGCCACGTCCTCGGACGTGAAGCGGTTCTCGAGCCTGTCCAGCATGCTCGCGGGTGTCACGCTCTTCAGCAGCTTGAGCTCGTTCTCCGTCGCCTCTCGCCCATCCTGTCCCGACGCTTTCTGAGAAGCTGCCACGCCTTCGCTCGGCGAGTGAGAATGGCGATTGCTCGGCTCCACGTACTCGTTCGCTTTCGAAGCAGTGGCTCTGCTCTTGGTCGTCGCTGCCTGGCTTCCCCTACTCGACGCAGCCTCCGCTGACGAAGCCTCCTCCATGCTTGCCAGGTCGTCCTTCGCCGAGTACAGCACCTTGTGGTTGTGCCACACGAACAGCGCGTCCTGCAAACACGTAAACTTGTCGTAGTTGCGGTCGCTGTCGCTGCCGTAGCCTGCGTCCTCAAAGTCCGAGTCGACCCACGAGCAGGATGCCTGCAGGAACACCGTCGCCCACTTGTGCAGCTGGAGCTTGATGTTCTCGGCCGCGAGCTTCGCTGTCACGTCCTTGAGCTGGTTCGTGAAGAAGATTGTGGCGTCTCGATCGCGAACGCTCTCAGGAGAAGCCGATTCGCGCAGCATGCGCCGCGCGCGCTCTCCGAGAGACGACAGCACGCCGTCGAGCTCCGACACGAGCGCCGCCATCGTGTCCTTCACGCTCTGCAAGTACGCGCTGCTGCCGCCCGCTGCCTTCGTCGCCTTGATGTCGTGTGCGATGTCGACAGGAATGTCCTCCTCCTCCTTCCACTGCAGCACGTGGTTGAGCACTTCCGGGCAGTGCTCCACGGTCTCCCGCACGAGAGAGATCGGCAGCGAGTCGAGCAGACTCGACTCAATCGCAGACGACCGGATCGGACGAAGGATGAACTTGAACAGGTCCGACTTGAGCGTCTCTTCTGTGAGCACGTCATGATCCGAAGGCGACGACACCGACAACTCGCGTGCGATACGCACTCCGTCGCGCACAATTTGCACCGCGTGGTGGTGGTACCCGAGCAGGTGCGCGGCGAGTGTGAGCGAGTGGAGCTGCACAAACTGACGCTGCACCGCGCTCCACTCGGTCTGGACGGACGACTGGAAGATCGGCGGCGACGACCCCGCTCCCCCCAGTTCACCGCGAATGCTCTCCGCGAACTGCTTCCCGTACTGCTCGTGCTCGACGAGAAATGAGCACACTTGCTTCACGTCGTGCTCGGTGAGGATCCACCGCTTCAGCGCCTCGTGGTTCTCCGCGCCGTGGGTCAGCAGCAACGGCTCGAGGTAGAAATACTGCCGCTCGCCGACGACGAGTTGCAGGAGCTTGCAGTCGCTCTCGCTCGAGTAGTCCTGCACGAGGTTCAGGTCTCGGTTGAGACCCGGGACGTCCCACGTCGATCGGAACGACTCGCGGCGGTTCTCGTGCGGCAGCACGTCCTTGTGACCATTGGCTGGAGCCGGAGAGTTCGCCTGACGCTGACGCGCGGGTGCAGCAGACGTTTGAGGCACACTGTCGCTCGGCGGAGAACCGACTCCACGCTCGTTCGCGTCCGCATGATCAGGCTCTGGGTCAACTGGCGCAGTGTTCCTCAATGTGTTCGCGGAGGAGCTCGTCGCCGACTTGAACGCTTCGATCTTCTTGAACAGGTTCACTAGGTCGTCGTCCACGGCTGCGGCTCTCGCAGATCGCTCCGACAGTGTCGTCAGCGGCGCCGCTCGACTCTTGAGCAGCCTCGGTATTCGGGTGTCGGGAGCGACGACGTGGTGGAAGCCAGAGTCGCTCCAGCACGCGTCGTGCGCGGAACCGAGCCTCTCGATCGCCAGGCGCTTCCGCTTCGCCGACGCTCTGCCAGCTTCCGGAGCCGCGAATGCCGCGCACTGAGCCTTCACGACCAGATCCGACACCCGCCGTTTGTGCTTAAGCGCGTCCGCCGTGACAAGAAGCGACGCGTACTTAAGCTTTTCCTTCGCCGCCTGCGCATGAGCGCGCGCAGCCTCCTGAGCGATCCTGCGCGACAGCGCTGCGCTGCGCTGCAGTCGTATTCGAAACTCGTCGATCTCGAGCGCCTTCCGCGTCGCCGCCGCGTCTTCGGCGGGGCGCTGTATCCGCTTCGCGCCGCTGTCGCAGCTGCCGTCGCTGCCCTCAACCTCTGCGAACGCGCGTTTCCTGGATACCACGCTGTCTGCAACCTTGCTGGAGCTCTCTGACCGACCGACTTCGTCTGTTGTCGTCACGCTGACGTCAGCTCGCGGTCGGCTGCTGCTGTTAATGCTGGTGCTGGTAGTAGCGCCGTTCGCATCATTCTGGGGTCCGCTGCTCATCCTCCCGCGCTCTATCTGCTCTGCGTTCTCCACCGCCGCGCGCAGTAGCTTCGCGCCGTGCTCCACCTGCACGCACACACGCCACGCAGGTCAGTCGGCGTCTCTCTCTCTACTGGGGTCAGAAGCACTCGCGCACCCGCCGAAGCGTCTCCGCCGACACCTGGAAGTTCACCGAGAAGAAGCCGGCGCTCCCACTTGCGCCGCTCGCGAGCGCGTCGCGCCGCCGGTGCGCGATGACGCACTTGGCCTGGCTCATGATGGCGTTGATGCGCGCGCCGCGGCTGCCGATCACGTGCGGCAGCAGCAACTGCGGCTCCAGACGCGTCGCGACGCTCACTACGCGCGTCACCTGCCACTGGCCGTCGCTCTCCACCGCTGCCGTCGCTTGTGCTTGCGTTGCAGCGCTCGCGCTGTTCGTAGTCGTAGTGTTGCTGCTGCTGCTGAGACTGGTGCTGCTGCTGCTGCTACTGGAGACAGTGGACGGGCGCTTGCGCAGCGGCTGCTTGCGCGCCGTGGGCGGCGGAGGCGCGGGCGAGCGGCGGCCGCGCGCAGGAAGCGGCGACGGCACGGCGGCTACTGCGCGCGCGTCGTCCTTCACGCCGAGCGACGCGCCGACGGAGATGACGCCCATGCCGTCGCGTGCTTAGTGTCACTATGCTGAGCTGTGTCTATTTGAATGGCTCAATTGCGCTTTACAGGAAGCGGCTGGGAGATTTGTAGTATTCAAATAACGAGACGCGAAAATTGTTATTATTACGAGTTTAGATGTACCTGAGGTCGCTGCTGAGGTGGTCGAGAGCGTACAGCACGAGTCGAAAGAAGGAAGGTTGGTGTCAGCATGTACCCAATGGCGGGTGTTCGAGCCACGTGAGACTCGACCGGAAGCAAGGAATGTATGTATCCTTGCTCAGAGTTGTTGGACCCTTGGTTCCCTTCTCGGACTCCAGTTCTGCTCTGCTACTACACCTCACGACGCTCGTGCTGGTCCCTGGATCCGGTGCGCTCTTCACGAACGCCACTCTACCACGTCTCCATTGGCTCAAGACCGGGTTCTATGTGGACGACTGGATCAACCACGAATACATGGCCGCGATCATGAACGTGGCTCGGTGGATCTCCGAGGCGAGGTATCCAAGAATCAACAACGCCGTCCTCGCCAGGAAACGCTTCGCTCTTCGCACCTGCAACGTAGTGGCAGCTTCTGGTGTACATACCTGAAAACGTCACCGCAAGCGGTCTTCACCACCCTCGTCGGCGTGTACGTGCATATCGCGAGCCAGGGTCGGTTCTACGACGACGGGTTCGCTCTCGTGGTGCTCGCCGGCGCCAGTCTCGGACTTACGACCACGATCCAGGAGCTCACGAAGATGCGCGTGGTGTGGCGCGACATCCAACAGATCTGGTCCATGTGCACTCTAGTCGGCTCGTCGACCGTGCTGATCAACACGCAGGTGCAGGTGATGCTATTGCTCCGCAAACAGAGCGCTCGTTACCACGTGCTCAGGTCCGTCGCGATGGCGGTCGTGGAGTTCGCCATGCGTATCGGCAAGATGGCGTTGATCCTGTGCCAGATCCAGCGACGAAAGAGCGCCATCGAGAGGGCAGCTCCCGATGTGTCGTCTCGCTCTTCCAGCGAGCACAGCTCTCACCAGATGAGCTTCTCTTGGGAAGAGCGTGACTTCTCTGGTGAGACTCGAGCTCTGGAGGAAGCAGACGGTGAACTTCCACGTCGCAAAGGTCGTGGCCAACATCTACATTGAGTACATCACGATCGGCTGCTGCGTGTCGATTCGACAGCATGCACAAGTTCGGCTCCTTCTTGGGGTTCGTGGCGATCGCGGTCGTGTACATCGACACCTCGCCATTTCTGCTTGTCGTGGTGGCATGCTCGGATCGTTTGGAGCGCCTCGAGTGTCCCGCGCCGGCACCAGGTACACCGATCGATAGTCGGCCATGTTGAGTCTGCGTGTGCTGAGTATCTCAACATGATGAGTCGGCCACTTTGTGTGTGCGATCCGAGAGGATTTGTCAAGCGATCCGAGTCATGAGTCCGAAGTCACTCCGAAAGTCTTGCTGGATATCGGCGGCACGGAACCACACGGACGAATACATGACGACGACCTGCTCTCAGTCCCGCACTTCCAAGCGGACACCGCGATGGACTCGTACAGCCTCATGCGCTCGAGTCACGGCGCCGCCTCCACCAGCAGAACGAGCGACGATATGCTTACCGCGAATACTCCCAGCCACGCGAGGTACTCCCGGAAGGACACACACGCTCAGCTCACTCCTCGCGGCGAGCCGCGCGCGTTCTCCGACTACTTCCTCGCGAAGGGCTTCGCTTGCAACTCGTACTTTGCACAGCGCCTGCGCTTCGCGATGTACTGGATCTTGCTGCTCTCAATCGCCGGCGTCTCCTTGTTCTGGGGGGACAGGACGTCGCTGGAGAACGGCGGGTTGTACGTGTCCGACGTCAAGACAAGCATCGCGTTCCAGAAGCGCCAGTGCGACGACGACGACGGTGACAGCTCAAGCAGCGGATCCTGCGGTAGCTGCAGCATGCTCGTGGTCTACGCGATGATCGAGTACCACATCCTGCCCGTTGCAGTGCTCATCGGCTTGCCGGCGACCGGGTGGCGCATGTTCGAGCCGTTCAAGCGGGAGCACGGCAGCCTCTCTCGAGAAAAGTGGAAGGTGACGCGCTCGGGATACCTCCAGTTCTGCGAACTGCTGTGCACGTGCATTATCGCGCTTCACCTCGTCGTGCTGGTCTTCTTCGCGTACAGCATCTTTACCGGCAGTCTCTTCGAGTGCCGCCTCGTGCGCGTGCAGCTGTACGCGATCGGTGGCTTCCTCGCGTACATCGCGGTCATGGTTGAGATGACGTACTTCGCGCGGTTCCGCGAGCACATCAAGATGCAGCTCGGGGCGTTCCTCGAGTCCGACCAGACCAGCTACACTCGCACGCGCCTCGAGTACAAGAAGACGTGTCTTCGGCTCGAACGCAGCCGCACGCTTAGCGACGTCCGCAAGGGGCTCTACAAGGAGACGAAGCTCGGCAACATCGACAACATCAAGAGCATCCTCTCGTTCGCGCAGAAGCACCTCGGGGACAACTTCGCGCGAGAAGCGTACAGCAGCGCCAAGATCTTCTGCATGTGGTTCAGCATGGCGAAGAAGAACCCGCTGCACGCTGCGGCGCACCACGGCAACGTCCAGGCGCTCGGCGTGCTCGTCCGCGCGGGTATCGATGTCAACAGCCTCGACAAGGTGAGCCGGATCCGGTTCAGCACGGGCGACATCTTCTCGTACTGCGTTCAGTCCATGATCTCCCGGTCGATCTACGCGGTAAACGACGAAATGGCCGAGTCGATCCTCGAGACGACGCTCGTGACGCCGCTCCACTGCGCAGTACTAACGGGCCAGATCGACGCTGTGCGCTGGCTGCTGGACCACGGCGCCGACCCGAACGTGAGAGCCAAGTCTTCGGACAGGACCAAGCGCGTTCCGGCGCTGTTCGTGGCGGAGAACCCGGAGATCGTGACGCTCTTGCTTGAGGCAGGCGCGAAGCTCCTCGATGTACCAGACCCCGGACGCATGAACACGCTCACGGCGCTCCAGGTCGCCTACATCCGCGGCAACATCCCGGTCGCGAGCGTGCTCGAGAAGTGGGGCTGTGACGTCGCGCTGACGCCGCTGCACGAGGCGGCAGCCGCAGACGACGTCAGGACGGTGCAGAGATTGTTGAGCAGAGGAGCGGACCCAAACTGCGTCGGGGAGAACGGGTACTGCGGACTGAGTCGACGCACGCCGCTCCACTGGGGAGCAGTTGCTGGCGCGGTCGACACTGTCGAGAGGCTACTGGCAGCTGGCGCCGACCCCAACTTCCAGGACAGCCAGGGCCGCACGCCGTTGCACTGGGCTGCAGCTGTGAACCGCCCTGCAGTCGTCAAGGTGCTGCTGGAGAACGGCGCGGACCCGCACGTTCGCGACTGGAACGACATGACGCCGCTGCTGTGCGCTGCTGGCGCGAAGAACGTGCCCAAGTCGCTCTTCGAGTCCCTCGTGCGGCACGGAGCGAGTGTCAACGAGACGTTGCGGGACGGAGACACTGGTCTGCACCTGGCGATGAAGTGCGAGCAGCAGCAGACCGCGCTGGCGCTGCTCGCGGCTGGTGGCGACATCATGAGGACGAACGACGAAGGCTTGCGGCCGGTGGACTGCACGACTTCGACGACCCTGCAGTTCGAGATCAAGCGCGCGGCAGGGACCCGCGACGTGATGATCAGCTACACGCACTCGCACACCGAGTTCGCGAAGAAGCTGCGGCAGAGCCTCGAGGACGCGAACGTCACGTCGTGGCTGGATCTGAGTACGTGGCTTGAGTGGATCTCGCGCTCTCCTGGCAAGCCAAGAAGTATGCTCAAACGAACTGACTGTTATCCTCACTTGTGGCGTGCAGTGGATCCGAGCGGCATCGGTGGTGGCTCAGTGTGGCGCGAGGAGATCGCGCGCGGGATCAAGAACGCCGCGATGGTCGTGTGCGTCTTGACCGAGGACTACACGTGGTCAGAGTGGTGTCTGAAGGAGCTGGCGCTCGCCAAGCAGAGCGGGACGCCCATCCTGGCCATCTCGACCGAGGGGGTCGCCGTCACAGAGGACCTCCAGGTGTACCTGTACACGCGCCAGATGGTGCCGTTCGAGCCAGCGATCATCGCGGTGCACAACGAGAACCCGCGCAACGTCACGTACGAGTACAACGAGAGGCGGTACGACGCGCAGTTCCGACTGCTGCTCGACGGTATCCGCGACGAGATCGAGAAGCAGCGCAAGGCGCACACGGGACACAGACGCCGGCGATACTCGGCGACCGCAAGCATCGTCGGTGGGTCTGGTGCGTTGGGCTGGGATCTCACGGCGCTCTTCGAGTCGGAGTTCGTGTTCCTCGCGCACGGCGAGCAGCACCACCGGTTCGCGCAGCGCATCTTCGAGCAGCTCACGGAGAACGGCGTCCGATGTCTACTGGACGGCGCGCAGGCGTACGAAGACATGAGCGACCACATCGCAGCGGCAAAAGAAGCGATTCTCAAGTGCGCGGCATTCGTGGTCGTGATCTCGAGCAAGACGATGGCGAGCGAGGTCGTGAAGGACCAGCTGGCGTTCGCGGAGGACAAGGGTAAGCCGATCCTGCCGATCCTGCTCAACGAGACGGAGATCGGGCTCGACACGCACTACACGCTCTCGCGCGGCGAGTTGTTCCACTTCGCACCGGAGCTCGGCTTCAGCGCGAGCTATGCGCGCCTCCTCGACCGCATCCGGGAGATCGCACCGCAGGTATCCGTTTCCAGCTCCGACAACAGCGGTGTCGATAGAGAGGTCGCAGGAGGAGAGCGGAGGACCGGAGGCTTGCTTGGCGGTCGCCGTGCGTCCAAGTTCGTGTCGCTGCTTCGCTCCGGTTAAGAAACACGAAAGCAACTGATTAACGCATCCAGCAGCGATGTTATCCGCTGCGTTCTCCTTCGTTCGCCGCCTTCGTAGTGGCGACCATGAGGTCTGGAGGTGTCGACATACTGGGAAGGACCACGTTGAAAGTGTCAACCGCAACATGTCCAACGTTTACTATTGCATCCCTACTTCAGCATTCGCATCTTCAGTGTCCTGTAAAACCTACCAGAAGCCAAAGGTGACGATGGCCGCTGCCGCTCCACCCTGCTCGGGAACATGCGCTTCGACGCCGGGCAGAGCGCCAAGTACCAGCAGCCGACGCTCGTCCTCGAGCTCGAGCGCGACTTCGGCCTGCTGGAACCGCCGACGAAAGACCCACAAGTGACGACCTTGGCCGTGTTCGCGACGGTGCTCGCGCACTCGCGGCGTCTGAGCGTGTTCCCCGCGCTCCGAGCGGCCTTCTGGACGAACGTTCTCACGTTGCTAGCACTGAACTCGGCGCACGGGGAGGGCGCTCAACTGGCTCTGGGCCATCGAGGAGGACGCGTCGACAGTCGTGCTTGAACTCAAGTTCCACGATATGAAAGAGCCCGCGATGGACGCGCTCTACTAGTTCTTCACGACGCTGACCAAGCACGGACTGGACAAGGGCTTCACGTGCCAGTGCGATGCCGCCACGTTCACCAGCGATGTGGTCCAGGTCGACTTGACGCTGCTCATCGAGAACGGCGGGACGCCGCTGCGCGCGCTACACCGCATCGAGACGACGCTCGATCGCGTGTTCGCAAGCACGACGCGCTAGTTCGGCGTGCGCCGCCTGCGCCTGGCGAGCGGCGAGACCCCGTCCGACCAGCTCGTGTCGGCGTCGCAGCTGCTCTCCAAGTTCGAGATCGCCGATGTATGGCTCGCGTCGACGACGTTCGCGGCGACCGCGGTGATCGCCGGCAGCAGGGTGAGCCTGGTGATGCAGCTCGCGAAGCGAACCATGTTGATGGGCTTGAAGACTGTGGCCCTGGACCTCGAGCTGCTGAGTGTCACGGAGATTGCGATGCTGTGCTCATCACTCCGGTGCGGCTCGCGCCTCGAGCAGATCGCGATCAACGGTACGCTCGCGATTACCGGCAAGTCCAAGTGCGCGGCGAGCTGGTGCTGGCTCGCATTCGCGCTCTTCTACCCGCTGTCCAAGACGCTCGCGGCGGGTGACCGACTTAAGGCGATCGACGTCTCGCTCAGCGTGGCCGACCTGGAATGGCTCGCGGCGCTCGAACTCGTGATGAAGGACCCGGCTGCCGCGCTCCTGTTGCCCGGCGCGGCCGCGAAGCACCAGGTCACGAAAGTAGTCGCCCAGGGCCACGAGAAGCTCGTCTGCACGGCGAAGAACGGTGCGTTGTTATATCCGAGCGCGCGCGTCAGCCACAACCCGCCGCACAAGCTCAAGCGCGAGTGCCAGCTGGACGTCCTCGTCCAAAAGGGCGGTTGGTCCTGTGCTGTGCTCCCCGGAATCGGACTCGGCTGGGTGAAGAACGACGAGGTCCTGTGAGCCGACCGTGAGGTGATCGATATGAGTAGCGACAGCAGCAGCATCATCAGAGAGCTCAACCTGATAGTCGCCTCGTCGAGCGAGAAGGACTACACTGACGCTGTGAATCACTTCCTCAAGCGGTTCGGGAGTATATTGGCGTCGGTGCATCCGTTCCACCAGTCTTCTTCTGGCTACAACAGCGCGGAGCTCAAGAGCGCGCTGCAGCACTGCGTGAACCTCAAGCGCATCGACTTGAGCGGCCAGGGCCTGAAGGACGATGCGTTAGACGTGATGGTTGACATGTTCAAGAAGGGGTACTGCAGCAAGCTGGGGTCGCTCAACCTGGACAGGAACGACTTCGGCTACGAGTCGCTCGGCGAACTCGCGTGGTGTTTGTCCGACCCGTCGATCCTCCTGGTGCTGCGAGAACTCCACATTGTCGGCCGCTATGTCGACTCGGTCACGCTCGAGAGCTTCCGCGAGATGCTGCAGGTCAACAAGACGCTGCGCGTCGTGCACCTCCCAGGACCGTTCTGGCAGCTTCAAGAGCGTCTGCCTGCGGAGAGTGTCAAGCGGATGATTCACGAGCAGTTCCAGGGAGAGCGGCTTCCGCTAAAGCTGGCGCTGGACGCAAAGCTGGCGCTCCTGAGTGTGCTTCGGCATCCGAGTTCAAAGCAAGCAGCAGCCTCAGCTCAGTACAAACTCGACAGCTTGATGGTGGCAACGATCTTCCGGTTTGCTGCAGACTCCGTCAAGCGGCGGATTATGTGGGATCAGTGTGCGTAACGGGACTGGTGTTCCTCTCGACCGTGTTCTCTAACCGTGCTGCTCAGGTCGGATCCGCTGGCCCTCTGTCACTCGACACGGCCACCCGGTGAGCATCGGTATGCGGCTCAAGATCAGCGGCAGCTTGTGGAAGTGCACGATATGCCCCCCACAGATCCACGTTCAGCATACTCCGATCCTATATCAAGAGGTCGATGTCGAACACGAGTCACACTGCAAGGATCCACTGCACCACGACGAAAGACAGCATGATACTCCCGGAGACGAGTGAGACGTTGAGCCCCAACCGCCTCCTCATGACTGGAGTGAGCGCGTTGGTCGCGAGCACTCCGCGGACCCACAGACAGCCCGAAAGGATGCACATGCAGCGATGATCTCAGCACAGCAAGTCGCATAAGCTGGTATGCGCCGTGACGATCTGGAAGGACAGGAACGCGTAGTCGAACGAGCGAAGCAGCCGCGGACGCAATCTTCGCTGGTGGGGTGCGAATGAGACCATCGAGAAGACGCTTGTCGCGGCGAGCGCGCCGAGGCTAATCTACAGCGTACACCGAGACACCGATCTGGATGGCGCCGAATCCTGCTGCGGTGAGGCTGATGTCCACAGCTGCGACAGCTTGAACGCTCACGCGCAGCCATCCTGACACCCCATTGCCAAGCCGAGCGAGCGGAAGCACAATGTTCGTCGCGTCGAACACCTCGCTCTCGGGAACGAGTTGCATTTGTCCTGGAAGGTAGACTGTCGACTTCGTCTGAGCCATCGAAGGAGAAGCGCTCGTGGAGTTGGCGGCGCTGGTGCTCTGTACTCGCACGAACTTGATCTTGGTGCGGAAGCTGATGCACTGCACGAGCCTCGACTCGAGTCCAAGGCGCGTCACTGCTTCTCGTCGTCGTCGGTACATGTTGCAACACAGCAGCAGCGCGAAGGTGCACCAGCCGTTCGCCAGCACGATCTCGACTGACATCGTTCGAGCCGGAGATCGGTAGAACATGAGCGAGTGAGTGCCGTCAAGCAGCCCGAGTCCCATGGTCACAGTCATCGCCAAGACGAAGCACACGAGTAACGGAGTCAGGAGGATGATCTAGTGAACCGCCACAGTGTTCGCGTCCATGAAGATGGTGGCCTGCATGCCGAGCCTGATCATTGCTGCGAGCAGCGCGCTAGAGTTGGAGAAATGCATACGCTACCCAGGTCCCCATCAGCGCCACGAACGAACACCACCGACCGCCCAATCGCAGCCTTCGTGGATGCGTCAACGAAGACAAGCACGAGCACCAAGGAGTATCCTCGCTCCATGTTAGTCCTGTGTTGTCTGGCTGACATGCCGCCAGGTGTCCTCGAGGCGTTTGTTGCTCCATGCCGCACGAAGCGCCTTGGTAAGACCCTCAGCGGGCAGCGGAGCACTCTCGATGATGTTGTAGGCAAACGGTTCGTCCGGATCACTTGGAGTGCGCAGCAGCGTTGGCGCGACGGCGCACGGAGCGGTCATCAGTATCGACCGCGTATGCAGTAGACGGGTGAATGGCGGATGATCAGTGCAAGATCGAGCTCGAGGGGCTATGGTATTCGCGCAGCGCAATGCTGTGGCTTGGTCGCTCGTCGAGTACCTCTCGCGTCACCGGTAAATCGTGTCTTCCGACCAGTGCGCGCGATGCAGAGCAAGTAGAAGTGGAGATCGCGCCGAACATGGGTGTGGCGCCAGTTATGACGACCAGCTGTGTCATGGACGAGGAGGTGAAGAAACAGTAGCGACTCGCCTTCAAGACTCCAACTGAACGACGCAGTGATCACATTCTTGTGGGTAATTGCGGCGCGAAGTCTCCGAGAGCTGTGCAGAAGTGTACTGGAGGCGTGGCTGCTGCGAAAGAAGCTGATTCACGCTGCTCATAGATGCCAACACACGTCAGGCGAACATTGTCGTCAACGAGAACGCGTCGAATTGCACGGCCTCACTCACCACTCGGACGCAGCATGTCGCAATCACCGCTCAGACGCGGTGTTATGGGCGAACTTGGCAGTGGGGACTCGCGCTCTGCTCCGCTTTACACTGCCACCAACTCGAAGCAATCGCCTCGTGGTGGGAGTTCGCGCATGCTGGGTAGTCTGCAAGTTCAACACCGTTAACCTTCATTTCTTCACTATCGTGTTAAACAGCAGCCGAAAAAACTCAGTCGAAAATCGAAGCACCAAGCAGGAGCTCATTACCACGACCACGACCCGGAGCAGCATGGAGAAGGACCTGCGCGACGCCTACAAGGCGCTGAAGCTGCTGCGCGCCGACCTCACGCGCACGCGCGCAGAGAAAGATGCACTGGCGGCGGAGGCGGCGGCGCTGGGCAAAGACAACGCGCGGCTGCGCGCCGAGCAGGCGGCGAGCGAGCGCACGACGGAGCCGCTGGGCTCCGACGGTGACGACCGGCATCAGCAGCCGAGCGCGAAGGACGGGGAGCAGCAGCACGAAGAGAATGAGAACCAGCAGGAAGAAGAGATGGAGAAGGAGCGCCGGATGGAGGAGATGGTACGCGAGAAGCTGGCGCTGCTCGCGAACCTCTACAGCCTCAAGAGCAAGCTGGACGCGCAGGCGGCCGCGATGCTCGCGCAACAGGCGGCGTTCGCGCAGGAGCGCGACGAGCTCTGCATGCAGCTCGAGGAGCTCGGCGACCAGCTGGCGCAGCTGCAGGCGCACGCGCTCGACGTCGAGCACGAGAAGCAATTTATCGCGGAGAAGTACGACTTTCTCATCACGGAGCTCCAGCTCCTCAAGCAGCAGGAGCAGCAGCGCGATGCTAGCGCGGGCAGCGAGAGCGAGTGGAGGGATCGAGACGCAGAGGAGGGGGACGCCCACCACCGCTCGAAGAAGGCGGAAGAGGCAGCCGACGCGCAGGAACACACGCTCGAGGAGCAGGAGCTGCCATCGACGCCGGCGGCGGTCGATGCGCGGGAGCTCATGGACGCCAAGCTGCGCGAGCTCGAGTCGATTCGGGAGCGTCTGGAAGCCGAGCGGAGGACGCTGCAGAACCAGCGCGAGCAGACGCAGCGTCAAAGTCCGAGCCAGCCAGGTCCGGAGAGTGACGAGGGCGCGAGGAATATTCTTCAGCTCGAGGAAGAGAACCAGAGTCGCGGCGCGTCGATCCGAACGCTGGAGGAGCAGGTGCGCACACTGGAGTCCGCAAACAGAGAGCTGACCGGCACGATCGAGGCGCTGACGCGCGATAACGACACGTCTGCGGCCCAGTACGAGGCGAAGCTGGAAGCACTGCGTCAAGAGATGCTGGCAGACACTGAGGTTGGTGTCGCGGCGGTGAGGGCGGAGATGGAGGAGCAAGTGGCGCGACTGAAGCTGGCGATCCAAACGCACGAACGAGAGGCTGACGACGCGAGCGCGACGCTGGACGAAGCGAAGAGACGGGAAGCGGAGTTGCTCCGACTCATGGGCGAGGCAGAGGCAGAGTTCGGTGCTCAAGTGCGTCATCTGGAAGCCGTTCTGAAGGAGCAGCAGGAGAGGTACGAAGCGCTGGAGAGCAAGTGCGAAGCGCAGCAGAAGGCGGCTAGCGGACTGGAGACGGAACTGGACGCGTGCAGGCAGCAGATCGCGTCTCTGACAAGCGAGAAGCAGCGACTGGCGGAGACTTCAGCAGAAGCCCAAAAGCAGCTTCGTAGCGAGCTGGAGCGCGACCACGAAGCTCGTCTCAGGGCAAAGGAGGAAGAGCTGCAGCTTCAGTTCGCAGAGACGCTGGGCGTTCAGCGAGCGCAGCACGAGAAGCTGGCCAAGAGCTCGGCCATGGAGGCGAAGGCGCTGTTGCAGGAGTCGCGCCAGTTGACGCAGGCGCTGAAGCAGAAAGAAGACGCGCTGGTGCAGTCTCAGAGCGCCGTGAGCGTCGCCAACGCAGAGCTGCAAGCTGCCAAGCAGCGAGCCGAAGAGGCAAATGCGGTGCTGCAGCGCCAAATGAGCGCGCTGGAGACGCAGCTCCTGGTGATCGAAGACAAGAAGCGCCCGGAAGAAGACGAGTACGACGACTTGGCGGTTGTGGACGACAGCGACGCGAACTCGCGCGCGTGGGCGTTCATCCAGCGGAAGGTTCGGGAGCTGGGCCACTTCCTGCCCCAGCTGCAGAACTTCGCCTACTTCGTGGACTCGGCACTGTGTGTTTGCGAAGCGAACGCCCGCGCGCTCGAGGCGCTGAGCGTCCAGCACATGGAGCGCCACGTCACGCAAGACGTCGTGTCGCTCCTGCGCTTCGTCGGGCAGCTTCAGCGCGGAGTCGGCGGCAGTTCGCATGTGAAGCAAGCTCGGCGACTGCATCGTGAGGTGACGGCACTGCTGTCGAACTGGTACGAGTGTGCCGGAGACGAAGAGATCCCTGCGCCACCGTTCGGCATCGCGTCGCGAGAAGCGTCGCTGGTTCTCCAGAATTGGACCGCTGACAAGAGCAAGCGGGCGGCAGTGAGTCGCTGGCTGGAGCAGATGGAGGCGGCTACTGGAGCGGCGTGGTCCCGATCTTCGTCGTCGAGTAGTGGCGACGAGGCGCTGGAGGACCTGGCGGTCGACGGGAGCACGCTGGAGCTCCAGCAGATGACGACCGAGGTGAAGCAAGCGTTCCTGATGCTCATCGTGCCGATCCTGCGGCGCAACGCGGCGATCTACGTGCGCGTGTTCACGCGGCGCGTGGTCGCGAGCACCAGCGCGCAACGAGAGGACGCGACCTGGGAGATGAAGATCCACGTGCAGCTGCAGCGAAGTCGGAGAGGGAGCTGGGCGTCGTCTTCTGCCTCTGTGAGGAGATCGCCGCAGTCTCGAGGGCGACCGTCTCCGCTCGAGCTCTCGGGCTTGTATCCGGTGACTCCGCTGCACGCGGACGCCGTCACGACGACCCCAACGAGCGCGCAGAAGCTGCAGATCATCCAGGAACGCCTCCAGCACATGCAAAAGCGGTAAACGAAGTGCACAGGCGACACGTAGCGTTGTTCCTTGTTGTGTGGGTAGAGAAGCGTGAACGACGTCGGAGGGCTGTGCGAGTGCAGATGTGTGTGTGTGAGGTGGTGGATGTCGGCTGCAGGAAGGACGCAAGAGCTCAGCTCACTCGGCCTTCTTCTTGGCCTCCGCGAACATGAAGTCGTAGTCCTGGATCTGGGCCCGCAGCGAGTCGCACTCGCTCTTGAGCTCCTTGATCTCGCGCGCCTGCTGCTCGAGCGTCGCCTTCTGCGTCTTGGTCAGGTCGCGGCACTTGTCCGCCTCGGCCTTCTCGTCCATGAGCTTCATGTACGCCGAGCTCTGGCCCTCGGCCTGCTTCTTCACGGTCTCGATCTCGCTCTCGGCGAGCTGGAGGTCCTTCTTGGTGGCTTCGAGTTGCGTCGTGAGCGCCGTGTTCTCCTCGACGAGCTTCGCGACCACGTCCGTCTTGTGCTTGGAGTCGTCGCCGCCCACGAGCGCGTGCATCTTGGCGACCTGCTTCTTCATCGCCACGGTCTCCTCAAGCTGCTGCTTGTAGATGCTCGACGCGCCCTCCGCCTGCTTCTTGAGCGCGGTGAGGCTCTTCTCCAGCCGGATGTTCTTGTCGATCGACAGGTACACCAGTCGGAGCAGCCTACGTGCGCGCGCGAGAAGTCAGTACATGGTCGCTAGCATACGTTCGCGCACAGAGCCGCATGCCAACGTACAGGAAGAGGAAGAGCACGAAGCCCGAGATGTACATGTCGCGCTGCGCCGTGAGCAGGCGGATGCGCATCCCATCGCTGAGGATCACGCCGGCCGAGTGGTGCTTGTAGCACGTGATCACGTCGGCTGTGTCGGCACTCAGCAAGATCAGTACTCGCTGCTAGCAGCAGCAGCAGCAGCAGCAGCGCCTATCTGATAAACGTACAGGCGAAGAGAATCGAGACGAGCGCGAGCGCGAGCGAGGCAAAGAACGCCGCCCAGGAGCCCCTGCCGCCTATGCGCGCGGCGAGGAACTGGATAACGGCCCGCGACGCGCGCTGGCCGAACGGCAGGCTGATGAGCAGGCACACGACGCCCTCGACGATCATGAGCCAGAAGAGGATCTGGTTGAGCAGCATGGTGATGGCGCTTTCGAGCAGCTGGTGCTGGCGCTTCTTCTTCGGTCGGTCGGTGCTTCGGCTTCTTGCGCGGCGCTGGGAAAGATCGGGTATGAGGCACTTCCAAACTGGCCGAAGAACGATGGCTGTCGCTTCGGATCATGCGAAAAGTCCTCTTTACAACGGTGGTCTGAATCAGGTCGATAGTGGAAAGAAGGTATTGCGAGCATACAAAGGATGTATTGGGTGGGAGGAGGGAACCCTTCGGGCACCCGGTTAAGTCCGATGGCATTGAAGAGGGTTAAGATGACTTGGCATGACAGTACGAGCTCGCGAGTGTGTGTGCGTGTGCGTGAGCATGAAGGTATGTGGCATGAAGGTACGTGGATCCACTAGCCTCCGTGGCCGGCGGTGGTGTTGCCGCGTGGCTTGAGTCCTGATCGCCGTCACTTGAGCGACCTCCTGAGCCAAGTTGCTTGCTGCAAGACAAACTCGGAGACTCGCCATCGTCAGCACGATCTCTCACTTGCTCCTGCCTGTCCACCATGCTATGCACATGCTCCACTACCGACTTGCTCTCGATGCAGCCGTCGAACGAACGCGGGACCATCAAACAAGAGCTCGTTCTCCGATATATTCGTTTAGAGGCGCGGCGGAGGGGCCAGCGCAGACACTCGCTACCGCAGACGCGCCGCGCACCGCTCGACGGAAACACCGCGGACGTCGACGTCACCGCCAACGTCACCGCAGATGTCGCGACTCGCCTGCCGCATCTGCTGCAACTGCTCGCGCTCGCTCCCCCGCAGACTTCTAGCCGATTAGGACTCCGTGTGACCTCGGACGGCATCGCTCGCCCGCTTAGTTCTTGCGCGAGGCGGCGATGGCCTTCTTGATCAAACTCGACTTCTGCTTGCGGGCGATCATGGTCTTGAAGCGCTCGAAGTCGTTCAGCTCCGCGCGGGTCTTCTTGTTCGCGATCTTCTTCGCCCACGTGGAGTCGTTCCACTTGGAGACCGTCTCGGCCGCCGCGAGCGCCTTCTTGAGCGTCGCCTCGCGAGCCTGGCGCGGAATCTTCACCGTCAGGTCCGTCAGCGCGAGGCGCTTGAACGAGATCACCTGGCGGTTCACGCCAGTCACCGAGAACGGGCCGTCGATCAGCGCCTTGTTCTCATCGACGACGTCGATGATCGTGGCGATCTTGCCCGCGTCCGGGCCGTAGTTGACCAGGGCGACACGGCCAATCGAAACGAATCGGTTGAAAGTCTGCAGCGCAAGCACAGCACATCAGTCAGTGTCATCGGTTCCACACACCTCTTGGTGGTCGGCTGCTGGGCTCTGCTGGTGGTGAGAGCGGTGGAGCGGGCGAGGCGGCAGGATCCTGGGCAGTCGTATGTTGACTGGGTACCAGGTTGCTGGCTGTATCGTGCCGACAGTGCTGGTGCTGCTGAGCTGCTCAGTGGTCGGAGTACTCGGTCGTCACCACCGGAAGCGCTGCTGGCACCAAGTTGCGTGTTGCTGCTGTAGCGTCAAAGGCGACCGCTCGCCTGAGCGTTCGGTCGCTCCGCCTGAGAGTCTGTCGAAGGTGCTGGTCGCCAATACGAGCTGAACTCGCGAGTGTACTCGCTCTGCTGGTCGAAGCGCTCCGACGCCGTCGCCTGCTTCCTTCCGCCTCTGCTACGCGCCGTTTGCCTCGCTCGCCCACCGCTCTCACTCCTGGCCGCCGCCCCACAGACACACATACACACACAGAGCACGCAGGCACTCACCATTATTCTAGGAAAACGCCAAACGAACTAATGCCTCGAGGCGCAGCTTGGAGCCAAAGCGCGAGCGCGCCGTGGTTGCGAACCAGTCATCCTTGCCCCAGCCCTCGCCTCGCATTCTCAGCCAATCGTTCGAGCGAGCCGCGACTTGGGGCGATTCCGTTCGCTGAAATGGCGATTTTCGCATTTCAGCGAATCAAAACTGTGCATTTGTTGATTATAGATTTTGAGAGTTCGAAAATAGTGACCGAGCTTATCCGCAAAATGCGACTCTCAAATCCGCATATAGGATTCAGTATGCTCACACAGTCGTGGATTGTCAAAACTACTGAACAGCCCGAATAAAGTACGAATCCTTCCACAGCCACCACTTCCTCTCCAGCTTTCGCCGCGCTTTGCCGCGCTCCACCACCACGCTCCTCGCCGCCAGTTTAGTTTAGCCCCTTTCAAGCAAGCAGCAGCCATGCCGTTTGTCAAGGTCCAGAAGACGAAGGCGTACTTCAAGCGCTACCAGGTCAAGTACCGTCGCCGCCGTGAGGGCAAGACGGACTACCGCGCCCGCAAGCGCCTGATCACGCAGGACAAGAACAAGTACAACTCGCCCAAGTACCGTCTCGTCGTGCGCATCACGAACAAGCAGGTGATCTGCCAGATCGCGTACGCCGAGATCGATGGCGACAAGATCCTCGCGCAGGCGTCGTCGCTGGAGCTGCCGCGCTACGGCCTCACGGTCGGCCTCAAGAACTACTCGGCCGCGTACGCGACGGGTCTGCTTGTGGGCCGCCGCGTGCTCGCGAAGCTCGGCCTCGACGAGGACTACGAGGGCAACACGGAGGTGGACGGCGAGGTCGTGAAGACCGAGTCGAACGGCCGCACGTACTTCGTCAGCGAGATCGCGGACGAGAAGCGCCCGTTCCGCGCGTACCTGGACGTGGGTCTCCGCACGACGACGACGGGCAACCGTGTGTTCGGCGCGCTCAAGGGCGCGGCGGACGCCGGCCTCGACATCCCGCACTCGGAGAAGCGTTTCCCGGGCTACAACCGTGACGACAAGTCGTACGACGCGGAGGTGCACCGTGACCGCATCTTCGGCGTGCACGTGGGTGACCACATGAAGGAGCTTGAGGAGGACGACCCGGAGATGCTTGCGGCGCACTACGCGACGTACCAGGCGGCGGGCATCGGCGGCGACGACGTCGAGGACCTGTTCACCAAGGTGCACGAGGCGATCCGCGAGGACCCGTCGCCGGCGGCCAAGTCGGACTACGTGCCGGACAAGAAGTACAAGAAGGCCGCCAAGCGCTCGCGCCAGCAGCGCCAGGCCCGCGTGGCGCAGAAGAAGGCGCACGCCGCCTCGAAGCAGTAAGCGTGTCTCGTGTGAGACTTGCTTGCCGCTCCGTCGCGTGCAGTGCATCTGCTTCAGTGCCACCAGACGTCCTCGTCGTGAGGAGGATGAGGTCTGTTCTTGTTCTGCTGCTGTAGGGCAAACACTTGAAGGCTAAACACCATTACCACTACTGCGAGTCTTGTCTTCTTCTCCTTGCCATGACACACGGACGAGCCTGTCACGAGCGGTAAGAGGTAACGTTGTATCGCGAAGTGCTGAAGCTGAAAGTGAGATGCTCGCGCTTGTCCTCGCACACCAACTACTGTTGTGCGCGAGGTAGATGCTTGTGTGAGCCTCGGCGGCGTGCAATGAATGAACTGCTGGCTGCGCGCTGAGCACGAGCAGAGTGCTTCCGACGATGTCGAACATCATTTCGATGGGCCGTGAGCACGGTTGCAGTGTCGACACCAACACCGCTGCACCAGTGCGCGACGTTGTACACTGCGACGGCGAGATCGTCCTCCGCGCAGTTGATTACGATGACGGCGACGTTGTTGTTAGTCAGTTCTGGCGTCGACAGCGCTCCTTGCTGCCTCGCGATCCTCCTAGAAGACATGGCCGTCTGTGAACATTACCTTCATGGGCTGCCGTCAATAGCTAAGCGCTGTTTGCAGCGCCAGTGTGCACGTGTGCAGGTGCTCTGGACGACATCATCAACTGCGGATGCGTCTTCGACCTCATTCACTGCCTGCATTGTGCTGCCACGGCGACGGCACGAGTTCGGGGCCTTGGGAGGCAGTGCGAACTTCGACCACTTGATGCACGTCTATATATATATATATATATGCAATCTCACAAGTCGTCGTCCGTTTTGAAACGGATGCCTTTCAAAAAGAAGATATGAAACGAATCCGTTTCGCTTTCCCATTCAAAAATGACGATGCTTGCAAGGTCAAAGTCAAGGTTGTCAAGGTCGAGGTCGAGAGGAGTGCCTGGGTCTGGGTCTGGCAGGGTGACGGGGGCGGCGCTTTGACTAGCCATGCCAAAGGCAATCAATGCGTTGATGGCAATCACCAACGTCGCGAGCACGTCTTTTCAGGTACCCTTTCAAACGCAGGCTGCTGCTGGCGCCATCCCTGGGGGAGGAAAGCGCACCAGCATCAGCCGGTCGCGTATGGGTGCTTGCAAATAACATGCCGCGTTCGTTCTCTCGCGCTCTCTCGAGCATCCAGGCGAAGCACTTCACCAGCAGCAGCTCGCTCGCACGCACTCGAGGCAAAGTCCTTGAGAGCTTTTGCTCCCACTTTGGAACCTTCCACCGAAGCGACGCCGCATTTCATTTCATTTCGCGCCCTTTAGCGACCTCCGTCCTGGCCGGTTCGGCTCATCGATCGGTCGCTTGCCGCCGGCGCCCGCACGAAGGTCACTCGCGAGCCGCACAGCAGCAGCAGCGGGTCAAGAGGCAACTGCAAGAGGCAACGCAACGCACGCAGCGAGGCGCTTACTCTCGAATTCGCCGCCTGCCGCCATCGCCTTCTCCGTCTCTCGCTCGGGTCTGGATCGCTCGCTCGCACGCGAAGCTTGCCGTCCCACTCTGCATACTGAAACCAAGTGACGAGCTGACGACTCGAACGCACGACCGCCCCAACCGGCTTCGTTTGACGCGCATCGCTTCGCGCCGCGTCGCACCGCCGCTCGACTCGCTCACTCGCGCTTTTTCCCCATCAAGTGCCGCCGCTGACTGCGCGCGACCACCACCGCTCCCCGCTCAAGCTCCAAGCTCCTGGACCCAAGCTCCAGCCCACTCGGCGATTCCCGACCACTCGCACGCACCAGACGCTCGTCACACCGTCCTCGTCTCTGGACGCACCGCCGCCACTACCACCGGCAACTTCCCCACCACCAAGCAGAGACCCCATGGTGCTCGAGGCGACGCAGCTGCAGGACGCGCAGCAGCAGCTGCTGACGCCGCCGCCGCCGCCGCCGCCGCCGCCGCGCGCCGCGCTGCCGGCGCTGCACTACGCGATCGCGCGCGCGGACCAGCTGCGGCTGCCGGCGTTCGCGCTCGGCTACGACAGCAGCGGCCACGAGAGCGCCGAGCTCGCGACGAGCGACGACGATGACGACGACGATGACGATGACCGCGCGCTGCGGCTGGCGGTCGCACACTGCGAGACGCCGCACTTCGCGGCGGGTGTGGCGCCGTTCTGCCCCGAGGCGTCGCCCACCGTGAAGACGCCGGCGACGTCGTCGCTGATGATGGCGGCGTCGCTCGAGAGCTACTGCAGCGCCGCCGCGGAGGAGCTCAAGCGCGCGCAGCAGCAGCAGCAAAAGAAGGGCACGCGGCGCGGCACGCTCAACCCGGAGGCCAAGAGCGTGCTCAAGGCGTGGATGTTCTCGCCCGAGCACTTCGCGCACCCGTACCCGAGCGAAGAGGAGAAGGAGGAGCTCGCGACCGAGGCCGGCATCGAGGTCAAGCAGCTCTCGAACTGGTTCACGAACGCGCGCAAGCGCCTGTGGCAGCCCGTGCTGCGCCAGTCGGGCGTTGAGGTCAAGAACTTCCTCTCAACCGGCCGCGGCGGCCCGCGCGGCAGCAAGCTCGACGTGCCGCCCAACCTCCAGAGCCTCGTGCCGTCGTCGCCGCCGCCGTCGCCCCGCCAGCGCAGCAGCAGCGCTGGCGCGTTCTCGGACACGTCGGCGTCGTCGACGTCATCCTCGCCGCTCAAGCGCACGTGGTCGGAGATGGAGGCGTCGTTGCCGGGCGGCGCGTCGCCACCGGACGGCGAGTGCTCTGGCGCCCGCGTCGCGCCCAGCAGCGCAAAGGCGGCGAAGCGCAAGAAGACGAGCGCGGCGACCGCCTCTGCGCGCAAGAAGAGCGCGGGCCGCAAGGCGACGGCGCCGGCGATGACGAAGGTCGCGAACCAGCTGAGCCAGGAGCTGCGCCTGGCACTCGCAGAGCGCGCCGCCGCGAACCTGCAGGCGGCGCCGCACAAGGCCGCGACGTTCCAGGAGCTCGAGATCCTCGCGGCCACGTCGCTGATAGGGCTGCACCAGCAGCAGTACCAGCCGGTGCACTAGGTCGCGGCCGCGACCACATGAGCTCCAGCAGAGCAGCAGCACCACCAGCACCAGTACATATTTATTCCAGCAGCTCCACAAGCGCGAGTCGCGGCAGTCGCGTCGCTGTCGTCGTCGTCGTCGTCCGTAGTCCGCAGTAGGTAGTTCGTACACGCCGGCCGCGCTGCTCTTCCCTCATTATTATCAGTATCAACACGAACGCACCACCTTCGGCATCCATTGAGCTTACGGGTTGCTGCTGCTGCTGCCGACAGCCGCCTGCTCGCGCTGCGCTTTGCGCGCCAGGAAACGCGCCTTCGCGGCGGAGATCACCTCCTCTTTGCTCGGCTTCGTCTCCGCCTCCTTCGCTCTCACTGGAGCTGCTGCTGCTGCTGCTGGCGCAGGCGGTGGCGAAGAGCTCGTGGGCGGACGCGATGGTGAAGAGCTCGGCTGCTGCTGCTGCTGCTGCTTCGGCTCCACAGCGTCTCTCCGCCGCTTCTTCTCGCTCGGCTCCTCCGACTCGCCCTCCTTCTTACGATCGGCGTCCCGCACTGTGTAGGCGCTCGTGGCGTTCGCGGTGGAGCCGCCCATGGCGAGGTTCTTGCTGAGCAGGTTGGCGTAGAAGCCCGCCATGGCGTGCTCGCCGCGCTTGGTGACGTCCTCGGCGTCCTCGAGCGCGTCGAGGCGCGCGTCCTCCTCGTCCCACTGGCGCTGCTCCTGCAGCTTGCGCTTGTAGGACGCCGACACGAGCTTCTCCTTGTCGGCGTAGAGCGCGTCGTCCGCGCGGCGCTCGTTCAGCAGGCGTCGCTCGCGGATGCGCTCGTTCTCGATCTCGCGGATCTTGGCCTTCTGCAGCAGGGTCGCGATGTACTTGGGCTGCTGCTTCTCGGCCTCCCGCTGCGCGCGCCGCCGCGCCGCTGAGTCGCGCCGCTCGCTCGAGAGCGCGTCGTACACGCCGTCGTACTCGAACACCGACGCGTCCTGCGCCAGCGCCTGCTCGTGCGCACGCGCCACTTCGCTCGCGCGCACGCTGCGTGCTGCGTCTTGCGCTACCCGCCGGCGCCGCTCGTCGTCATCAGCTGCCTCCCGTGTGTCTGATTCTGTGGCGGAGAACGCGTTGAAGACTCCAGCGGAGGGCTGCGTGTGCATGCGTTATACAGAGGAGTGAGAGTGAGAGTGAGAGTAATAGAAAGGCCGGCAAGAAGAGAACGCACCTTGTCCTTCGCGGGCAGGATGAGTCCATACTGCTTGTTGGGCTTCTTGGCGCCACCGCCCTTGGCCGGCAGCTTCATGGAGAACGACATGCCTAGCTTGGTTGTTGTCAAGAAGTGACTTCGGTATATAGTGATAAAAGATAGGGAGCCGATACCAAATTATATATGTTACAAGAGTGATCTGCACTTCTGGTCAAAATATAAACCATACATAACATACACATATTTTTGAGCATAAGTCGCTGAGTACTAGTTTTTAAAAATATTGAATACGTTCTGCTGTTTGCAAAACAAATTCAATATTTTAATAACTTGACTTATTTAGGTGCATATAAAATAGCTTTTTTGGTCAATCCAAAAGCGGCTTTTTAACAAGCGTGTTCAAAGTATAGTGAAATCAAGTATATGGGCGTGTTCTATTGGAAAGGATCTGGATTGATAAACGTGTTCGCTGTACTTGATTTCACTATGGTTTGGGCGTGTTGCATACTGAAATCAAGCCATGGGTTATTAACGTTTATCAGCAAGTTGCCAAGAAGGTTCTTTTTTAATACAACATGGGAGGAGGGACAGTTTTTAACACAAGAAGGAACGAGGGACAGTTTTTAACTCAATAAGGGAGTATAGACAGTTTTTAACTCAACAAGGGAAAATAGACAGTTTTTAACTCAACAAGGGACGAGGCACTGTTTTTAACTCAACAATGGACAGTTTTACAAATCCCGAGGGATTTTTAACACAACATGGGGTTGAATGCAAACTAGTGTGGCACTGGTGTGTACCACTCCAGTCTCGTACTCCTCCTCGCTCCCTCTCATTCCCTCTTCTTCACGATGGCAACTAAGCGGTACCACAAGCGCGCCGCCACCCAAGCGATCCGCTCACGCCCGATCACCTCTCAGCTACTGTGGGCGGCCGGCCGCCTGCATGCCGCCTGCATCTCTGTCCGTGGGGTCGCCGCGATCCTCGCGGTGTGCCCGCGGAGCCTCCACGCTCGGCTTCGATTGGCCGGTCTTCTTGGCGACATGCGCGCAGACGATCCATATCATCAAACTGCCGACAAGGCCGACACCAGCCGACAAAGCCTTTAATGTAATATTGAATACATATACGTGCAAAAATGCAAATTTTTTTGGGTGGGTGCCAGAAAGGAGGAAGAGACGGAGAGGAGAGGCCCCAGTGAGGTCAGCAGCCACTCATTCACAAACGAGCACACCAGCACACCAAGCAAGCGAGCAACGGAGATCATCAAGCCAGCGACACACAGGCGAGCAGAGGTACGTTCGCGGCTGCGTGCATGTGTGCATGTGTATACATTTGTGCGTATGTATGTGTGTGTGAGTTTATTGCCGGCTCGCCAGTGAACAGCGCTTTGCGAGGCGCGGTGAGGGGGCTTCCTCTTGCATTTTTGCTTGTTATTTGCTTGTCTTTTGCATGGTGAGATCGATTGTGCGTGCGGGCGAAGGAGCGCAAGGACGAGCGAGCGTGTGGGGCGTGTGCGGCGAGCGTGTGCGGCGAGTGCGGCGAGCGGGCGAGCGCGTAGAAGCAGCAATGAAGGTGCGACTGTGTGCCTTTGTACGTGTGAGTGTGTGGGCATTCAGAGGGGGTGAAGCTCGGTGTCTCGCTTTGCAAGGGCGAACCTTGCTGTCCCGAAGTACGCTCGTGTATGTTTGTGTGTGTGCACGTGCGCCTTCGAGGTGAAGCTCGGTGTCTCGCTTACAGCGAGGGTGAACCCTGCTGTTCATGGCGCATGTACGTGTGTGTGTGATGGATTGAATGCATGCAAAGTGCCTTTGTATTATGCTACTTACTCTCGTGTGCTTCAGCTTCGATGAAGGTCCGGCGCACCAAAGCGCGCCGTCGTCGACGAAAGTGCGCGATCAGCGTGTGCGGTAAGTTGCTTGCGGGCTCCTCTGTTGGCTCCCAGTCTACGAGATAGTACCTCTTACCACCTCTCATGAACGTGTCTAGGATCCGACGGACGTTCCAGAGCTTCTGCGCAGCGAGGCTCTCCGTCGCCTCCCACTCTGCTTCGCCGTCGCTGTCCACTGCTGCGCGCTCTGGCGCTGCTGACACCGCGCGCGAGGGGGCTTCGTCTCGTGCTGCTGCCGAGTGTGCGGCTGCCGGAGCGCCCTCTGGGGAGATGGCCGCGCGCTTGCCGACACCGAGCCACCGTTCGAGGTGCTTGCGCTGGATCGTCTTGACGCCGCGGCCGCGGAGGACGCCGAGGACAAGATGAAGAACCTCGTCCACCTCTTCGGAGTTCTCGACACGAACGAGGATGTCGTTGCGCAGGTAGCGCAGTGCTTCGTCAGTGATTCTCATGTTGATATAATGCATCTTCATGAACGCAATTGCCGACTTGTTGAACTTCTTCTTGCTCATTGCGAGAGGCATCTTGTGGCGGAATCGAGTTGCTTTGTGTGCTCTTTGGCCAAGAGCGACTGAAGCTGACAAGTCAACTCAGCAACATCTATTTTGAGTTTTTAAAGTCAAAATTTAGAAAACGTATCCTCCTTCGGTGCAGGATCGATAACCAGACCAATCTTGTTCAGCTCTCGATACGCTTCAATGTGGGCGTCGAGCTTCCCTTGCCGATGCAGCTCCCTCAGTTTCTTGAGAAGCCCGTTGCCGAGCTTCCTTGAGATGCCCTGAGACTGCAAGAAGGCCAACATGTTGGCCTCTGCCTCTCTTGCAACCTTCATGACGTCGTCACCGTAGGAGCTGGATAGCGGATCGAGCTCGAAGCCGCGAGGGAGGAAGAGCTTCATAAACGCGACGATCTGCTTCGATGTCGACTTGTACTGCCTGCTTGGACAGATCTCCCACAGTCAAGGCGTCTTTGTGTACCACTCGTACCAAACAGCACTTGCCACCATCGGTGCAGCTCTTCCGTGCTTTCCTTGGCCTTGCTGAAGAGCTGGTGCCGTTCCATCCGTCCGCGAATCTTCGCGCGCGGTCACACCTCCATTGGATCTTGTCGCCTCGAGCGCTGCGATTCGGTTATGCAGCTCGCGATTGCTGTTCAGGAGCTCGCTGATAATCACGTTCTGCTGATT
>JAASGU010000167.1:0-33966 GCA_023334365.1 Globisporangium acanthophoron | reverse complement strand
GCGCTTGCTTACCTGGTTGGTTTGCAAGAAGCGACCGTGACGCGACCAATCAACCCGGATCGACGGCAGCAACAGATCTCCCATCGCGAGCAAGTGTCCTTGCGCTTCACGACGTAGGGACGATGGAGAAGCGATCAACCACTCGACGGGGTTCTTCTTAGCTAGAAGTAAGCTCGACGACATCTGGAGACTTCGAGTCACCATCAGTTCTCGAGTTGGACGCTGGAGTGGGACTCGAGTGAACAGATGCGTGTCATGTGGAGAGGGGACATCACCGCCGTCGCCATCGCATCGTGTGTTGTTTTCTCAATCCTCCCGCGGATGGACCTCTCGCTCTGCTCGCGACGCAGGCACAGCTCACTCGGCAATTCGGCGAGTCACAAGCAGCCCGCTTCCACCTCAGCAGCAGCAGCAGGAGCCACCTTCTCTCTTTCAGCTCAGCGCAATGACTCTGGCGACTCCGGAACGAGACAGTATCACGATGCTCGGGAACCCGTCGCCAGGTTTCGCGCCGCAGAAGACGCATGACAAGATGCGCGGCTTCAACGACCTCTTCGAAGGCGGCGCGCTGCGGGACGGCGGTGCCGCGAACCTCTTCAGCAAGGACTACATCGGACTCGTGGCGCAGTACGCCGCAGTCGGCCTCGTTGATGGCGTCCTCCCAGGCGTGATCTACCCTTTCATGCAGGTACGTGCTGGAAGTATGGCGGCGGCATGCGCGCACGCGCGCTACTCGGCCGATGCAAGTACCAGAAGCACTGACCAACTGAACGACGACACGCTTGCAGGTGTACCTGAACCTGAATGGGAGGCAGATCACGACGGCCACGACACTCGTGCAGCTCGCGTGGTCCTTCAAGGTCTTCTATGGCATGCTCTCCGACTGCTTCCCGATCAACGGCTACCGGCGGCGGCCGTACATGATCATCGGCTGGCTCGTCGCGATCACGATGCTCATCGTCATGGCGTGCACGCCCGTCGGTGAGCCGTACTACCTCGACCCAGCGCTGCGCGACGTCCCGGAGAGCAACCTCACCGCCTCGCAGCGGGAGTTCATCAACGCGGACGCCACCAAGAACCCGAGCAAGTACCTCATCCCGATGATGCTCTGCGCCTTCGGCTACCTGCTCGCGGACGTGAGTGCGGACGGCGTCGTCGTGGAGCTCGCGCAGCGCGAGCCGCTCGCTGTGCGGGGCACGACTCAGACCGTGATCTACGGCACGCGCACGGTGTTCAACATCCTTGCGGCATTCGTCGTGGGCTTCGGCATGAACGGCAAGGACTACGGCGGCGAGTTCGCCTTCTCCATCTCGTTTCCGATCCTGATGCTCATCCTCGCGGTCGCGCTCGCGCCGATGGTGCCGATCTCGTGGTACCTGATCCGCGAGGAGCGCGTCGCGCGCGTGAACCTGCGCGAGTACGTGCGCAGCCTGTGGCAGACCCTGCAGACGCGCGCAGTGTACCAGGTGATCGCGTACACGATGCTCTCGGGCATCTTCTCGCGCTTCTCGTACGTGGCGCGGTCGCCGATCCAGTCGATCTGGGTCGGCGTGCACCCGATCACGGAGAAGCTCGCGAACCTCGCGTACAATGCGCTGTTCGCGACCGCGATCTGGGTCACGGGCAAGTACGGGCTGCACTGGAGCTGGCGCCGCGTGCCAGTGTACACCATGGCGGCGTTCGTGGCGCTCGACGCCACGTGCACGCTGCTGACCGTGTGGGACGTGATGCGTGCGCCGTGGTTCTGGTTGCTCGTGCCGATCCTGGAGCAGGTACCGTCGGGCATCAGCTTCATGGTCGGCACGTTCGTGATCGTG
Source organism: Globisporangium acanthophoron (assembly GCA_023334365.1). Lineage (NCBI taxonomy): Eukaryota > Oomycota > Peronosporomycetes > Pythiales > Pythiaceae > Globisporangium > Globisporangium acanthophoron. The sequence continues at coordinate 32,149 of JAASGU010000167.1, read as the reverse complement.
GAGCTCTCGAGCGAGGGTCACGAGGGTGCCATGTACGGGCTGCTCACGACCGTGTACAACCTCTCGGCACCCGTGGCCGCCGTGCTCACGATCTACGTCGGGTCTGTCTTCGACCTCTCGAACGAGCGCATTCAGGAAGACTCGCGCGAGCTGCGCTGGGATCTCACGCTCACACTCGCGGTCATGTACGCCGTGAACCTGCTGTCGCTCGCGTGGCTGCTGCTGCTGCCGCGCCAGAAGGAGGAGACGCAGATGCTCAAGCGCCTCGGCGGCTCGAGCCACTTCATGGGCGCCTTCACGCTCGCCTACCTGCTCTTCGCGCTCGCCTGGTCCGTCACGATGAACTTGCTCGGCAGCTTCGACGCCACCGCTTGTTTGAAGATCGCGGGAGGTGATGGCTGCTAATGAATATATGTCCAACAATACATACAAACATGAAGTATACCATTCGACACGAGCATCCACCACCAACTTGCCAGTCACACAATTGTCACAATAGTGGAGCTAGCATGGCGAGTGACACCACCAAGAAGCGCCCGCGCGGCGACCTGCTCGCGTCGCTCGACGCCGCGTTCGCAGCCAAGCAGGCAGCGCCAGCGTCCAAGTACACGGCACAGGCAGCGCAGGCGCAGGCGCAGGCCAACAGCCAGCAGGCGTATCTGCACACGAAGCGCAAGAAGAAGAGCAAGAGCTCGAGCGGCGCTGGTGGTGGGAATGGTCAGCACCCCAAGCAGCAGCAACAGCAGCCTAAACAGCAACAGCAGCAGCAGCAGCAGCAGCCGGTGGATCCGCTCTACGGGAAGCTCAGCGTCGACCTCCTGCGTGTGGGGCTCAAGAACTGCTCGCTGGTGCGTGGCCACATCTCTCTCTCTCTCTCTCTCTCTCTCTCTCTGTTCGCATATGCACGAGGCGCAGCTGACAAGGAAGGAATGGATGGATGGAGCAGCTCCCGCAAGCTAAGACGCTCAGTCGACAGTACGTGCTCAGCGCGACGCTCAAGAGCTATCTGGACGCGGCGACGCAGAACGGGGGCAAGAGCGTCGACGCGGCGGCCGACAAGCTCAAGAACAAGGTGCTGCAGCTGGACAACCCGGTGAAGACGACCGACAAGGCCAAGCTCGCGCTCGGCACGGCGCAGGCGCAGACCGCGAAGCTCTTGAGCGCGCGCCAGCGCCGCCAGCTCGGGCTGCATCTGCTCAAGGGCGAGATGCCGTTCAGCGACGCCGAGCAGCTCTGCGCGATCTGGCGGCGATACGCTCGAGATGTGCTCGCAGTGGACGGGTGCGTGGCGGAAGGTGGAAGGCTGAGGACTCGGCGAGTGCGTCAGCTCGGACTGACAGATTCGCTCTGGACGTGTGGTTTGCAGTGGGGACCCCGCAGACGAGGCCGCTCAGAACCTCCGTGTTCAGTCGAAGCTCAAGACGCTGGAGCTGTCGGGCTGTCCCGTCGAAGGTGCCGTTCGAGTCTTCTCGCCTACTGCCACCACTCACACTGACGCTGTTGTTCGCTGCTCTGCTGCGCACTTCAGTGATTCGCTCGCAGAACCCGTGCGTCGTGGGCGTGTGCGGGGTCGTCGTCGCGGAGAAGCAGCAGGTGCTGCAGCTCTGCACCCCGTCGAACAAGATCATCAGTGCGTGGGACGCTCTTGGTGCTCGAAGCATGCTTTGGTTGGATCCAGTGGCTGCTGACTGACACTATGTTTCTGCTGTTGCGTCCGCCTGCAGCGCTGCCGAAGCTCGGCTCGCGCTTCCGCGTGGCGCTGGACGCCAAGCGCGCCGTGCTGATAGAGGGCGCGTGGCTGCTCCAGCGTGCGAACTGAGCTGGACACCTAATGTGTTGTGCACAGTACTTAACCAACCGACGCGCGGGTAGTAAACGTGATATGCGCGTGTCTTCGAAAGGTCGTGTACGAGTTGGTAGAACTCAAGTGACCAAGAGACCGAGAGATGCAGGTGCCTGGAGGTGCCAACTCGACGAACGCCGTGGCGCCGGTGCGCAACGCGCGGCCGAACAACGAGGCGGAGAGCCCTGTGGCCGCGAAGCAGCAGCATCTGCGAGGCGCACTCCACGCCGGCGAAGCCGCGGCGCGGATGCGCTCGCCCTCGACGACCGCGTCCTCGTCCGTGCTCCGCTCGCTCCACATCGAGTACTTCGAGCCGCCGCGGCCGTCGATCGTGCAGGTGCTCGTCACGCTCGCCGCCTACTTCTTCCTCGTCACGGACATCCCGCGCGCCGGCTCGAGCGTCGACGAGCTGCCGTTCAAGCAGATCGAGCCGAACGTGTACTCGATGTACGGCCCGACGATCCTGCCGACGATGACGCTCGCGCGCACAGTGAGCGCGGCCGACCCGACCAAGTTCGCCGTGACGAGTCCGACCGACAGCGACGGCGTCCCGACCGCGAGCTTCAAGTTTGCGACCTCGTCGTACGGCTTGCGGACGATCCTCGCGGAGCGCGTGGCGTCGATGAAGTGGCCTACATGCATCCACAACTACGACGAGTCCTGCGACGAGCTCTTGGCGCCGGAGCTCGCGTTCGAGATGCTTGAGAGCCTCGTCGAGACGGTCGCGGCTAACGCGAACAGCACGACGTCGTACAAGACCATGGGCGATGTGACGCAGTCGACGCTCGGCGCGCAGTTCAGCGAGCTGAACGGCTCGACCGTGATCACGCGCGAGTACTTGAGCACACTGCCGCAGCGCGTGCGCTTCGTCGTGCGCGCGAAGGCGCGCTGGATCGACGGCGCGAGCAACTTCCTCTCGCACTACATTCTCGACCAGAAGTACTGGATGAGCACGTGGGCGACGTACTTCGACGACTTCAACGCGAGCCGCCCGGGGATGGACATCTGCCTCGACGACCTCGACCGGCCACTCTTTTGCGAGAAGTCCTGGGCGGACTTCAGCCGCTTGGCTCCTGACGGCTCGCCCGGCGCCGCGATCGGCAAGATCTGGGACGACATCTCGGACAAAGCGGCCGCGCTTCAGCGACTGCACCCGGCGAAGACACTCGACATGACGGTCGTCGAGACGGAGACGGATCCGCTGTCGCTGCTGGGCGGCGCGGTCGTGCTCGCGCACAAGCTCTACAGCGTCGTTGTGATCTACCGCGTGCGCTCGTGCGACGCGCAGCTCACGACGTGCCAGACGCTCGATGTGCACGACGTGCGCTACGAAGGCAGCGTGCTGTACACGGACGCGATCGAGTGGCGGTACATCACCAAGACGATGCGCTACTTCGCGCAGGCGTACAACGTTCTCCGGCTGCTTGGACTCTGCGCGGCGAGCTACACTGCCGTGCGAGCCACGCGCGACGCGCACGCGCTCGAGTTCACGGCGCGCGTGAAGAAGGCGCTGCTGATCCTGTTCGCGGTGCCAAGCCAGGTGGTGGTGTATGGGAGCTTTATCCCCGTGTTCGTATACGCGGCGGCGCACGTGATCGATGGCGTGATCCTGTACCAGATCAACGACGGCAAGATGCACTCGTTCAACGAGTTCTTCTCGCACCGGTTCGCGAACATGGTCGCGCTCGTGTCCGTGCGCATGCGCAACGTGTGGGTCATCGCGCTGCTCGCGCGGCTGTTCGTGTTCGTGCAGACGTCGGGCGGCTGGACGCCGGCCAAGGGCGTCTCGGGCATCAAGGGCTTCCTCCTGCCGCTCATCTCGTGCGTCGCGATCGTGTTCGTGCTGCGCAGCACGTCGCTGCAGGACGCGCGCATCCTCGAGACGAACGAGGTCGAGCCCGCCGCGACGTTCATGTACATCCGCGCCGAGACGCTCGACACGTGGAAGATGAACGCATTCGGGCTCTACAACGACTTCCTTTCGCTCGGGCTCACGACGGCCGCGTACACGGCCGCGCTCATCGCGCTCCAGCTCGTGCGGCGCTGCTACTACAAGCGCGACACGTCCAAGGAGTCGCTCTTCTTTGCGAGCTCGGACGTGCCGTACTCGGCGGGCTTCCTCTGGGACCCGAGCTGCCTCGTCGTGTGTTGGGGCCACGAGATCTACGTGCCGCTGCTACGCGCCGTGGCGCCGAGGATGCTCAGCCCGGTGGTGGCTGCTAGTACCACCACCAGCGGCGGCGGCGGCAGCGGCAACGGCGTGTTGGCGACGGGGCTCGCGCGCCGCGGCTCGAACGTCGTGACGAAGGAGGTGGAGAACCGCTACGTGCTCATGAACATCGCGTTCCTGAGCGACCCGTGGAACTTTTTCACCATGAAGCTCGGGCACACGCGCATCCACCTCTTCGAGGTGCTCTCGCTGCAGCGCAAGCTGCTGCACCCGTACTCCAAGGCGCGCTTCCTGCGCGAGTACGAGATGAAGACCGAGGACCTCGCGCTGCTCGGCACCTTCAACGTCAGCGACCTCGCGTGGGAGCAGGTGATCACGTGCAGGTAGCAGCAGCCGTCAGTATCCAGCTGATGCTGCTCGCGATGGTGAGAGTCTCAAGCACCAAGCCAAGAGCTCCGATCTTGACATGCTGCGACAATCTCACCTGGTCCTCTAATCGGGTGTTGGACTCCCTTGAAAATGTCACGCTGGGTAGAAGCACACTTTTACCCAGCTGGGTATGAAGTTCCTGAGATTTTTTCGCGATTGCTGCTGCTGGCAGGCATCCATGAAAGGCATCACTTCCGATCCTACCGACCAGCACGCAAAGGTGCAAGTGAACGGCGGCGGTGGCGGCGATGGCGTTCATCTCGGACATGACGCTCACGTGCTGCAACGACCAGCAGTACCTCTCGATCTTCCTCATCGTCTGCTACGCGGTCATAATTTTCAAGCTGTGCGTTCTCTCGCTTCCTGTGGTGTAAAGAGGTGACGCCGGTGTCGCGCTGACGCTCATGCGCACTCGTGCAGGTGGCGCGTCTCGATCCTCCACCCGTTCAAGATCCTGTGCGTCGCTCGCTGCTGCGCGGTCATGACAGCCAGCGCGCTGCGTGTTAAATACGATGGCGGTGCTGACGAGGCGTTTGCTTGTCGACAGCACCGTCTTCCTGCATGAGCTCGGTCACGCGACCGCGGCGTGGCTCACGTGCGGCAAGGTGCGCGTCACAGTGTGCAGCTATATGGTATGAATGCTCTCTATGCGGCACTGAGCGCCGATACTTGAGCAGGTGAAAGGGATGGAAGTGCACCCGGACGAAGGCGGCGTGACGAAGACTGTCGGCGGGCTCTCGTGGATCATCCTCCCAGCGGTGCGTAGCGTGTCTACTGCCAGGAGTAGCTGTCGCCTCATGCTTGGCAGCAGCAGCAGCAACGCGCGCGCGCTCACCGTGGATCTGGCTCGCAGGGCTACCTCGGCTCGGCGGTGTGGGGCATGGGGCTCGTCATCACGAGCGCGAACCAGCTCGCCGCCGAGATCTCGGCGGGCGTGCTCATCTTCTTCCTGCTCGTCTTCATCTTCTACGCTCACAACAACTACCTGCGCGTGCTCAACGGCGGCTTCATCGTGCTGCTCGGTGGGCTGCTGGCGCTTAACCACTACACGACCGCCGACCCGCTGCAGTACGTCACGCTTTTCGTCGGCGTCATGAGTTGTCTCTTCTCCATCTACGACATCTGGGATGACCTCATCTCACGCCGCGTGAACGAGAGGTGCGTCGCGTACATGGCTTACTTGCTTGAGCGCGTGTGGACCCACTGCGGGTGCTGACGCTCCTCTCTCTCGCTCGCTCGGCAGTGACGCGTCCGTGTTCGCCAAGATGACGCACACGTCGAGTCGCTGCTGGGGCGTCATCTGGGGCCTCATCGCAGTCGCGTCGCTCGCGGCCGCCGTGTTCTTCAACCTGCTCGTCGGGGAGGAAGAGGGCGAGCAGCTCGAGTCGTTCGGCGACGCGTCCACGGAGACGCAGGTCGTGCTCTACGTCGCTGCCGGGCTGGTCGGACTCAGCATCCTGCACACGGGGCTCACGAGAAGATGTACGTTGATGTTCCGCTGGCGGCTGAGGATGCAGCAGCAGCATGACGAACTCACCGCACGCTTGACGCCTTCCTGCACACCAGGTATGATCCGGAAGAGACAGGGCTTCCGCGACTACTTCACACAAGTGTAGCGGCGTTGCACCAAGCAGCTCGGAGCACGCGCGCGGACCACAGACAGCGCTTTGCTTGTACTTCTACCTGAGCTCCTCCGTTCTCCAACTACTCCACCAGCGCCTTCCTCCCTCCCTCCCTTCCTCCAGCGCGCCGCCCGCTCAACGCTTGAACAACAGATCAGCTTCCCACTCGCGCGCTTGCTTCTACGGGAGGATCCCGTTCGTCATGCGCTGGAAGTTGTCGTACTGCCGCGTGCTGTAGTTGCTGTTGCTCTTGCGGATGAGGTAGAGCACGTGCGCGACCGTGTCCTTCTTCGACAGCGTCAGCTTGAAGCGCGCGCGGAGCCGGAGCAGGATGTAGTTGATGTCCTTGCCCGCGAAGCACGGGTACGGCGACTGCCGCGACATGACGTCCACGAGGTCGCAGATCTCGTCGCAGTGCTGCTGGCACGCCAGGAAGCCGCGCGTGCACAGCTGGACGTACTCGTTGAAGCCGTCGGACTCGGCGCCGCCCATCGTCTCGACCATCTCGGCCGTCAGCTTGAACGGCGCGGTCTCGATGCTGAAGCTCCCGCCCGGCGCGATGCCCAGCAGGAACCCGTAGTCGATGTGCATGATGTGGCCTTCGTTGTCCAGCATGATGTTGCCGTTGTGCCGATCCTTGATCTGCAGGAAGTAGCACACGATCGAGTACCCCGCCATGGACTGGATGAACTTGCGCCGCGCCTCGATAAACCGCGGCGAGTCCACTGGTCCGTACGACTTCTCGAAGTGGTGCAGCAGACTCACGTAGCCCTCGCGCTTCTTGAGCCCGTCCAGCGAGATCGCATTCGTCAGCGTCTCAATGAGACCCGTCGAGGAGCTCGTAGCGATGATCCGGTACGACCGCAGCCACATCGGCAGCTTCGCCGCCTTGAAGATCTCGATGAACTTCTGGATCACTTGTAGCGTGAACACCTCCTGGCGGAGGTCGTCGTAGCTCTTCCCGATCATCGACACGATATCCCAGCCCGGGAGGTGCCCGTACGGAGACGCTTCCTGCATCCGCTTGCGCTTCGAGCTCCACGACTCGCCGAACGCGGCTTCCAGGTCCTTGCGTCGGACGTTCTCTCGCTCGATCACCTCCTCAGACAGGTTCACCGACGACATGTCCATCTCGATCTCCGACACTGCTCGCTCGTCGGACGGCGACGAGTCCGCGTCCTCTGCCACCCCGAGCACCTGCGCTTGAGCCATCGCCGGCGTCGCGAGATTGCTGGCGACGTCAATCGGCGTCTCGGGGACAGCAGTGAGCGTTCGTACTCGAGGTGGGGGGACATCGTCAGAGTGGCTCTGGTCGCCGTCGTCCTCGTCTTTCGACTCGTCTGCGTTGACGAACCCGTCCGGCGCTTGGTGACGGATGAGCCGCCCGACTTCGTCGTCGTCGATGTATTCGACCCCGCTCGAGTTGATCGCCCCGCTGCTGTGGTAGCTCTTCCGGTTGGGCGACGTCGGCGACAGAAGCTGCTGCTGCTGCTGCTCAGTTGGGTCAAAGTTGCCTCGGATCACTTCAAAAATCAGCAGGATCGGCACGCGCGCCTTCGTCGAGAACGCCGTGCCCTCTTTCGTCGGGATGCGCACGATGCGCTCGAACGGGTCGGTCGCCTTCACCAGCGGGACGTACGCCATCGGCGGCAGCCGGATCTTCTCCAGGTACGACGGCAGCCGCTTCTTCCGCTCCGGAATCGACGGTACGAAGCGCAGCACCTCCGCGATGTCGGTGATCTGCTGCACAAAGTCGCACTCGTCGGCAAAGTACTGCGACAGCACCGACTTCTCCGCTTGGCTCATCCGCCGCGTCGAGCTGCTGAACAGGTTCGTGGGCTGGCTGTCCACCATGTCTTCCTCCTCGATGATCGAGATCGACTGCTCGTTGTCGTCCGAGTCGCCACCCAGCAGCAGCCCCGGGTTCTTCGGAGTCAGCAGGTGCTGCTGAAAGCGCGAGAAGTCGCGGAAGCGGTTGTCACTCTCGCTCGCCGACGCATCCGACGAATGCGTAGTCGCCGCAGCGGATCTCGAGTTCGATGGTGACAGCGGTGAGTACTCGTCGCCCCCGTGCGCGTTGTCGTTGGAGCGGTCGTGGGCTCGGTCCCGATACGCTGCGATCTCTTCCGACATGTGCTCTATCAGCTGCAGCTGCTCCTCCGTGGCCATCGGGAGGCGACTTCGTCGGGAGCGCTCCGACGCGCTCCTGCTCAACAGCGTCGTCCGTTCGGTCCCGACGACCTCTTGCTCGATCTCGACCATCAGGCGCACCACGCGCGCGTACTTGTCCTGCATGTCCTTCGGTGCGTTCACGTCCAGCGCGTCCTCGAGCGCGCCCTGCAGCTGCCACCGGAGCAGCAGCGCCAAGTGGATCGAGCGCGAGCAGATCGACAGGATGAGCTCGTCCATCCAGAAGATCTTCTCAAAGTCGAACATCGGCACGGTCAGGTACGCGTGCACGATCTGCGGCCAGTAGAACTCCACCTGGTTGATCCGCGTGTACGAGAAGTGGAGCAGCTTCTCCACGATTGGCTTGAACAGCAGCGGGTCGCTGTCCAGGTGCCGGTGCAGCAGGATCACGGCGCGGTACACGCTGAACGTGCGCGAGCGGAACTCGCGATGCAGCGCCAGGATGCCGAGGTCCAGCGGGATCTCCGGCTGCTCCAGCGTGTGGTCGAGATAGCGCCGGTCGGCGAGCAGGATCTCCTCGCACTCCTCCGCTGTGATGAGCCCGACCTTGAGCATGTTGATCGCGATATTCGCCGCCTCCGTGTGCGACGGCCGCTGCGGCATAATGAGCTCGATCGGCGTGTCCGGGTTCAGCGGCTTCGGGTAGAGGCAGATGCCGGCCTTGAGGCGCTCGAGGATCGCTTTGAGGTATTGCAGGAACATCTGCGCCTCGTAGCAGTGGTCACACACGCGCTTGGCGTAGTAGCACGAGCGGTGCGGCAGCGATGCCTTGTTCGTCGTGAACCGGTCGCAGTAGAGCGCGTCGCAGTTGTGGCACTTGTAGAGCAGCACGCTCGCCGGTGCCTGGCCGGTAGCCTCGAGTGCCTTGCAGTGCGGGCACTTGCAGCGCGCCTCCGTGTCAGCCATGGGCACGCCCACTCCGCTCGGCGAGAGCGAGTCCGCCGTGTGCGTGAACACCGCGGGCGCGCGCGGCACGTTGGTGGCGACCGTCATCTGGATCGCGCGCATCCACTTCTCCTTGTCCATGGCCGAATCCGCGTACGCGTAGAAGACCTTGCTCTGCGCCGTGGCGAAGAGGAAGCCGTTCTGGTAGATGTGCATGTTGCCCTTGCCGTCCCAGTCCTGCACGCCGAGCACGTCCACCTCGCCCTTGAGCCGCAGCATGTGGTACGCGTCCTCCTGCGTGCTGCATGACGCCACACCATGCATGCTGTTGCGTCAAGATCGCGCATTCCCACTGTTCGAGCCAACTGACTCCCCCGTCGCCTCGTCATGTCATTACCTGTAGTAGTAGAAGCTCGTGCCCACCAGGAAGCAGTAGCGCCGCAGCATCGGCGGCGGCGACGACGGGCTCGTGCGCAGTGTGAGGTAGCCCTCCCATGTGGCGCGCGGAGCCTTCATGCTCCACGGCGTCAGAGACAGCGACAGCAGCAGCGGCGACGCCAAGTGGCGCTGCGAGGACGACGACGACGAGCGCCGACGGCGGCGCCGAATGGCTGCGGGTGCGGGTGCGGGTGCGGCGGAGCTTCTCGGCGCGCCGAGCTTGAGAGCTCCTCGAGGAGCTCGTGCGATACAAACGCCAAGTGAAAAAGGAGGGGGAAGACGTTTTCGTGGGGGAGGTTCTGTAATATGTCAGCAAAGTACGATGCCCTAGATACGGGTACGACGTGCCAAATGTGAGACTGTGGCGCGATGAGTGGGACGAAGTGTACCTGTTTGAATGGTGCATACGGCTTTTGGCTGTGAACCAAACTCTTTGGCTGGACGGCAGCTCCTCAAAGGCGCTCTTGCTGCACTCGCAGTACTACCGAGTGCGTTGGTGACCGACGACGATGGCGAAGGGCAAGAAGCAGGCGAGTGTGCCGCTGAAGGCGAGTGTGCCGGCTGCGAGCAAGAAGAAGGCGCAGGTCGCGGGCAGCAGCAAGGGCAGCGAACAGAAGCAGCAGCAGCCGCCGGCGCCAGTGAAGAAGCAGCAGAAGCCGGCGCCAGTGAAGAAGCAGCAGCCAGCGCCGGTGAAGAAGCAGCAGCAGAAGCAGCAGGCGCCAGCTAGCGACACGGAGAGCAGCGAGGAGGCCGACAGCGAAGCCAGCGACGAAAGCGACGACGACGACGACGACGAGCAGGAGGTGGACGACGAGAGCGACGACGAGTTCGAGGACCAGGGATCCTCGTCGGAAGACGATGACGACGACGAGGAGGAGGACGAGGAGGAGCTGACGGAGGCGGAGCGCAAGACCCGCAAGTTCACGGTCGACCGCGAGAAGCAAATGCAGCAGATGCGCGACGACGGCTCGCTGCAGGTCGCGTCGCAGCTGCACATCGACGACCTGTCGTCCGACGACGAGGAGACCATCAACACGATCGGCAACGTGCCGCTGCGCTGGTACGAGGACTACGACCACATCGGCTACGACGTCGAGGGCCAGAAGATCCTCAAGTCGAACGCCGGCGGCGACGGCATCGACATGGCGATCGCCGCCAAGGACGACCCGAACTACGAGTACGTCGTACGAGTCCTGACTGCTGTGGCATCCTACGTGTCGTTATGGGGCTAACCTCTTGTGCTCTGTCCTTCGTCGTGTGCCTGTCTTCGCCCGTTAGACGCACGGTGTACGACGCGTACAACGACCGCAAGATCGTGGTGTCGGACCGCGACATGGAGATCATCCGGCGCATCCAAGCCGGCGCGTTCGCGCACCCGGAGTTCGAGGCGTACCCGGAGTACGTGGACTACTACACGTCGGACAAGATGATCCACGCGATGGGCAACGACCAGGAGCCCAAGTCGCGCTTCGTGCCGTCCAAGTGGGAGCGCATGAAGGTGATGAAGATCATCAAGGGCATCAAGGAGGGTCGCATCAAGATCGACCGCGAGGAGGAGAAGAAGCCCGAGGTGTACCAGATGTGGTTCGACGACGACCAGGCGCTCACGCGCAAGGGCCCGGCGCACGTGCAGGCGCCAAAGATGCCGCTGCCGGGCCACGTCGAGTCGTACAACCCACCGGACGAGTACCTGTTCTCGAAGGAGGAGCGCCGCGCGTGGGAGGAAGCCGACCCGGAGGACCGCGAGCTCAACTACATGCCGCGCAAGTTCAAGTCGCTGCGCGACGTGTGCGCGTACAACGGCTTCGTGCGGGAGCGCTTCGAGCGCTGCCTCGACCTGTACCTGGCGCCGCGCGTGAACAAGCGCAAGCTCAACATCGATCCGGAGTCGCTCGTGCCGGAGCTGCCGAAGCCGCGCGACCTGCGCCCGTTCCCGAACACGCTGGCGCTGCTCTTCCAGGGCCACACGGGCCGCATCCGGTCGCTCACGATGGACCCGTACGGCCAGTACATGGCGTCTGGTGCCGACGACTGCACGGTGCGCGTGTGGGAGGTGGAGACCGGCCGGTGCTTGCAGACGTACAATGTCGGCGCCGTGGTGCACAAGGTACTGTGGAACCCGAACCGGGACCACCAGTTGCTCGCGGTCGCGGCCGCGAAGAAGGTGTTCCTCATCGCCACGGGCACGGGCAGCAGCGACCAGACCGAGCTCACGAACGCGCTCGTGGGCGACGCAGACGAGAGCATCTCGGCGGAGGTCCAGGACGACGGACTCGAGGTGGTCGTGGACGAGGCCGAAGCTACTGTCGACGCCGAGGCGCTGAAGAAGAAGCTGCCGGTGTCCTGGCGCTTCTACAGCGGCACGAAGGACAAGCACAAGCCGAGCGCGCGGCCGTGGCTCGAGCGCCGCGCCGGCACGGGCATCCGCGTCGTGCTGCACCACACAAGCGACGTGAAGGACATCGCGTGGCACTACAAGGGCGACTACCTGTCGACCGTGACGCCGGCGGCGGGCTCGTCAGCGGTGCTCATCCACCAGATCTCGAAGCGCAAGTCGCAGAACCCGTTCAGTAAGAGCGTCGGGCAGGTGCAGTGCGTGCTCTTCCACCCGTCCAAGCCGTTCTTCTTCCACGCCACGCAGCGCCACGTGCGCGTGTACAACCTCGTCAAGCAGGCGATGGTCAAGAAACTCTCGTCCGGCGTCAAGTGGATCGCGAGCATGGACGTGCACCCGAACGGCGACCACCTCATCGTCGGCTCCTACGACCGGTGCGTCCGTCGTGCTTGCTCGCCTGCTTGCTCGCCTGCTTGCTCGCCTGCTTGCTGGTCTCTCACTCGTGTTGCTCTCTCTCTCTTTGTGCAGTCGCCTGTGCTGGTTCGACCTCGACCTGTCGTCGACGCCGTTCAAGACGCTCAAGTACCACGAGAAGGCGGTGCGGTCGGTGGCGTTCCACGCCAAGTACCCGCTCATGGCGTCCGCGTCCGACGACGGTACCATCCACATCTTCCACGCCATGGTCTACTCGTACGTCAGAGCTGTCAAGTGGGTCCTTGGAAGGTGACGAACCGCACGTGACTCACGCTCGCATGCTTCTCTCTCGCGCGCTGCTGTCCCAGGGATCTGATGAAGAACCCGCTGATCGTGCCGCTCAAGATCCTGCGCGGCCACGAGGTCTCGGGCGGGCTCGGCGTCATGTCGGTCGCCTTCCACCCCGTTCTGGTGCGTCTCGACTCGTGCCTCTCTTGCTCCACGGCCATCGGCTGACCTCGCTGCGCTCTTGTGACTCGTGTGTGTGTGTGGTTCGCAGCCGTGGATTGCCACGGGCGGCGCCGACGGCTCCATCCGCCTCTTCCAGAACATCCACTAAGGCGCCAGCAGACTTCGAGTTCGCTCGCCTGCCCCACGACTCTCGCGCGCGCGAGAAACTGGGGCAGCGATCCGTCCGTCCGCTGCGCGTGCCCAATAGACTCTTGTTTCTTGTTTCCTTACTGCTTGATGCTGGCACCATGGCATCCGCCATCTCGCTACATCACAACCAAGAAGAAGACCCCGCCATTGCTTCTCGTGCAAAAGTGCATCGCGTTAACTTACGTGTTCCATGTACGTCGTCACCTCCTCCGAGCTCGCAGCTCTCTCTCTCGCTCTTCCCCATCGCCTCTTCGGTCGTCTGTGTCCTCTCGCGGCGGTGGCTGCGGCACTTGGTACGCATCACGCCACCACAGTTCGCCTGCTGCCGCGAGGCTTGCGGATGTCTGCGGAGGACGAGTGAGAGAGCTGAGAGGTGGAGCGCGGGCTCGTCGTCTCGTCGCTTGAATAAATTGAGGCACGCTCGAGCGCGCACGCGGCGCTAGGCGGAGGCTGTGCGGTTGTCGCTTGGCGCCAGGTGTCGACACGTCAGCTCCACCACCAGCGCCAGATCCGCGTGCTCCCGAAGCGTCCGTGTCATGTGTCGCCGTCTCTCTTGCAAGACCCGTCTCTCTCTTCCTCCTGTCTGTCCGCCACCACCAGTCAGCCAGCCGCCGCCTAGTTCTTCTTGCCCATGCTCGGGATCCGGAAGAACGACGATTTCTTCGGCGCCTCTGCCTGCATCGGCGGCGGGAGGTGGCCGTACTGCACCGGGTACTGCTGCTGCTGCGGCGCGCCGCCGTACGCTGGAGTGCCGTACTGCGCGGGGCCGCTGCCGAACGACTGCTGCTGCAGGTGCGCGCCATACCGGATCGGGTACTGCTGCTGCTGTGCTTGCTGCTGCTGCTGGTGCGCGCCGTACTGGCGCGGGTAGCCGCTGTGGTTGTTCGACGGCGCGCCGAAGCCCGTGTGCATCGTCTGCGGCACCGGGTAGCCGCTGTTCGGGTAGCTGTTCGGCGCGCTGAACGGGTTCGGCTGCTGCTGGTGCGGGTACGGCGGCGGGTACGTGTGCGAGTTGGCCATGGCCGCGTTGTCGTACGCGGCGTTCTCCTGGTTCGAGTTGCGGCGCGCGCCCGGGTTCCGCGCGTCGTAGAGCGAGCCGGTCGTCGGGTCGCCGTTGTCGTCCAGCAGGCTGGCGCCGTCCACCTTGCCCTTGCGCTCGAGCGCGGTCTCGTGCGAGAGCATCACCTTGTCCGACTTCTTCTTGCGCAGGAAACCCACCATTTTACTAGGGTGCTGCTGCTGCTGGTGTTGCGGATTGCAGAGTGTTCTGGGTGTCTGGGGATTCGCTGCACGGCGATGACGCTGGTCACGGAGGAAGGCGGCGACAGCAGCGACGAAGGCGAGGGCGACGCGCGGCGGACGACGGCGAATGGCGAATGGCACGAAAGCACCAAGTGCAACGAGCTGGGCTGACTCTCTCCTCCCTCGCCTATACGATAGGCTTGCTCGAAAAATGACTTGATGTTTGTATTGGATTGGGCGACAGGCAGAGGGTGCTGATTGACTGACGGATACAGTACGCGATCCCGTGGATTCGACACTGGCATAGCAAAAACAAGAGGAAACGTCGAAGGAAAAAAATGGGCGTGTGCTAGGTCTATTCGTGGAAGAGAGGTCTTGAAAAACTGACAACCAAACGAGGCTTTTTTGCGCGACCACCACACATATCTTCGCACTGCGAAGATATGCTCGCACGCGCGCTGCTTCCGCCTTGCCGATGCTGTTGTCTGCTCTCGAGCTTGTCCAAGTGCCATGCCTGCCCAAGTGCAATGGATGCTGTTGGGATGGGAGCCAAAAGCCAACAGTTGTCCGATGACCGGAGAGATCCAAGATCTGAGAAAGATTCGACTGTTCTACACGGACGCCATCTGGTTCGCACGTCGCCCCTCCCGCACAACAGCGAATCCAGCCGGGTCGGCTCTCCTGGAGCGTGCTGACACCTGCTCCTCGCAATTGCACGACTGCGATACGCTCGGGTTGACCCAAACACCTCGCGCCAGCGCGGCATCGACGGATCGGCGCTGCTGCAAATATTCGCGAGACGCCGTCCGTCGAAATCGTCAAGCATGACTGCATCGATGAGGCGCGGGTGCGCATCTGGCGGTCTGGAGGCCGCACCGGAGGAAGAGCTGCCAGCACAGTGCAGGTGAGCAGCGCTTCTCGCGGTGCTGGTGTGAAGACGATCGTGAAAGAACGACGGCGTCGGTGGCGGTGGCAATGTGGACCATCATCACGCGGGACGTTCCATCACAAGAGCTTACCGCAAAGCTGCTGCTGCTTCCTAGACACACGCACTTATTCACTTATTCCCACGAGATGTTCTTGTCGAGGAACTCGCGCACAAGCTCCTCGACCTGCGCCGCGTTCTCCATGTACGTGTCGTACGGCATGTGCCAAGGGTCGGGCACGTCGCGCGGCAACACGCAGAGCACACCCGGGCGCTCCGTGACCGTCGGCACGAGCTCCCGCACCATGTACGCGTGGCCGCTCGCGAGGCACACGACGTAGTCTGCGGCC
Source organism: Globisporangium acanthophoron (assembly GCA_023334365.1). Classification (NCBI taxonomy): domain Eukaryota; phylum Oomycota; class Peronosporomycetes; order Pythiales; family Pythiaceae; genus Globisporangium; species Globisporangium acanthophoron. The sequence goes on along the minus strand of JAASGU010000167.1, from coordinate 16,646 downwards.
GCGCACATGTCCGCCGTCAGCAGCTGCGAGCGGTGGTGCGAGAGGTCGAGCTGGTACTCGCGCAGCACACGCACGGCGTTCGGCGACGCCGGAGACCCGGGCTTCTCGAACGCGTCCGTGATGCTGGCGGCGGTAGGGAGCATGCACACACAGTTCCTAGTCAGTTTGGCTCCATCCAAGAAGAACTCGATTGAGAGAGAGACGCGTAGCCGATCAACGCACGCGGCCGACAGGATCTTGATGCCGCGCTGCTCCTGCTCCTCGCGCGTGAGCTGCAGGCGGCGCCGGAACCACTCGACCGCGAAGAGCTCGGCCACGGGCGAGCGGCACGTGTTGCTCGTGCACACGAACACGATGTTCATCCCCTCGGAGCCTCTCGGGGCGGCAGCCAGCAGCGACGCACGAGCGTCACAAGCGTCGCGAGTGCTGCGTGCGAAGAACCAGAAGTGTGATGATGATTCTTCACACATTTGCAACTTCCGCGTTTTTATCACTAGCGGAAAATGATGTGATTGTCCAATCATGGATACATTTCCGGGGTTAAGATCGGCGGCAAGCGAGATGCCTGCTCTCAAGCTGCCGGCGCCTACTCGAAGCTCTCGACGACCTGCGCGTACGGGAACGGGCCGAGGAAGTGGCTCGTGTTCTGCGTCTTCGTGGACGCCTCGAGCAGCGCGTAGTCGAACGCGTCGCCGTACTCGGCCTTGTTGGCGGCGTACGACCGCGGGTGCCACTCGATGTCGAAGCTGTTGACGAAGAAGCCCTGGAACTGCATGATCCACTTGCGCAGCGCGTCGTACGGAATGAAGTAGAAGCCGCAGCGGTCCGTGTCGTTCTCGCTCGTCTCGTCCGCCACGGGGCTCAGCGTGCGCGCGATCGCGAGCTCCAGCATCGGCTTGAGGCACACCTCGCGCGCCTCGTGCTGCGCCGCCGAGTACTCCCAGAGACACATGACGGTCATGCGGTCCCCCCAGTCCGTCGTGTTGCGCACAAAGTACACAAAGTCGCCGTCCGTGCGGCACTGCGACGCGTCCTTGCACTTGAGGTGCAGCGGCTGCACGTTCGTCTTGGCGAAGATCCGCGTCTCCTCCGACAGACACTCCTCGACGCGCGGGTTGTAGCTCGCGGTCGCGTTGCTGCTGCTGCTCTCCGCCGCCGCCTTCTTCCCGTTCACGCCCTCGTTGCCGCACTGGTACCAGTTGAAGGGGCTGCGCGTCACGCACCCAAGCAGTGTGGGTCAGATACAAGCTCGTCGCGATCGACACCAGCAACTGAACGGCTCCTACGTACTTCCAGCTGTTCGGGCACACCGTGCGCTCTTCCCAGTCCGACACCTCCTGCATCCAGTACGCGAGCGAGTGGCTGCCCTGCGACGGCCCGTCCGCCCACGAGTTCTTCACGATCAACCCGCCGGTGAAGCCCTCGCGGGTCAGGAACGCGTCGTTGTAGCCTACGAGGAGCTACGCGAGCCACCGAACACACACAGGTAAGAGATCTGCGGATGCCACTGGCTGCTGCACCCAGTACCCAGCTCAGCACGCACCATCGCGTGGCCGCCCTCGATCGACATGCCGCGGTGGCTGAAGAACTCGCCCTCCATGTTGCGGTTGTTACCGCCCTTGAGCGGCACGCAGCACGTAGTCATCGCCATATCCGGCGGGCACAGCGTGCAGCTCTCCGGCTGGCAGTGTGGGTCCGTCGCGAACTGCCCGATGCACGGGTAGTAGTGTGTGACCATCGCCACGGGCGTCGACAGCGGCATCGCCTGCTTCTTGCGGAACAGGTGCTCGCGCACCGACATGTCCTCGTACTTGGTCTCCATGCTCTGCACAGCAGTAAGGCCCGACAAGAGACAAGAGCAAGCGCACACCGCAACGTATGAGTGGAGTGAGTCGAGTGCACGAAGCGTGACAACCGTTGCCTCCCGTACCTTGACCGAGAACTTGAGCGGGTTGGACGCGCGCGCCGCCTCCATGCCCGGACACAGCGTGTCGTTGCCGTCGTTCTCGTAGTACTTGCAGATCGCCTGCGGGAAGACGGACTCCTGGAGCCCCTCGCGGAGGTAGTAGAGCACGGGCACCTCGCCACCCTCGGTCGAGTTTTCCCAGACGGTGTCACCCGCCACGCGGCACGCCTTCTGCTGCGGTGAGTCCTCCGGCCCGGTGCAGAGCTTCAGGATCTCGACGCCGTACGCCTGCTCCGAGAACGCGACGTACTCGTCGTCGGCGAGCCAGCCGTTCGCGACGCCATTCGCGCGGTACGACTGCTCGAGGAAGCCGATCGTCGCGAAGTCCCAGCACGTGCCGCGGTGCGCCTGGTTCTGGCGCGGCGTCACGTAGTCGACCGCGAACTTGGACGGCAGGAACGCCATCGGCAGGCGCTCCACGACGTCGTTCTGGTCGTCGTCCTTGCGGCGGCGGCGGCGGCTCGCGCGCAGCGTCGCGGGCGCCGTCGCGTGCTGGCTCACGGTCTGCTTCTGCGTCGCGACCTGCGCCTCGAGGCGCGAGATCGTGCTGTGCATCGACACACACACGGAGAGCAGCGCGAGCAGCGCGACGCCGTTGAGCGCGTAGAAGACGCGCGCCTTGCTGCTGCCAAACGCGCGGGTGGAGGAGGTCGGAGCTGCTGCCGCCGGGCGGACGTTAGCAGCGCTGGTCGTCGGGAGCTCCTCCGAGCCGTAGCGCAGCAGCGGACTGCGGTCGCGGGAGGTGGGCGCCATGCTGGACGCGTCGGGTTTCTAGAGCGGCTGAAGAGAGGGTCCCTTGGAGCTGCTGCTGCTGCTGCTGCTGGGCACTTGCGCGGCGCGAGACGAAAGCGGGAGTGAGCGAGGCGCGCAGGTGGCTTCGGCGACAGGTGATGAGTGTCAAGGAGGTCGACAAAAAGGGTAGGGGTCGAAGCATGTTCGAACAACCGCTCTATAGAGGTGATTCGCATACATTGTTCGATAAGTAGGATACAGAGGGTGGAAAATATTGAGGTCGATTTTGAGTGACCTGTGCTCTTGAAGATCACCGAGAACCAAGAACTCTCACATGATCGCAAGCGCAAGCTCGCACCGCACGATCGCCGTCAAGAGCACCAGGCAGGTCCAGGATCGCCACAGCTCCGGTTTATAGCACGCTTTCATTTCACAACTTCCTTCTTCCCTATTCACAAACTCTGTCGAGCAACGAAAGCCGCTCAGGTCGGTCGCGGATGGCCGCGTCCTCCGTGACCTCGCGCGCGCTGCGGGTGGTGGCGGTGCAGGTGGTGCCCGCTGGGTCTCGAGCTGCCCGAGTGCGGGTGGCGATGGGCATGCGGCTGCTGCTCGCTGCTGCCGCTCGCGCTGGCGTGGCGAGGCGGCGTGCCGACACTTTTCTCAGATGCCGCACCCGATCCGGACGACGACGACAACGCCCCAGCTCCACCGCCCCGCGGATGCGAGTGCGCGCGACGACTCGGCGCTCGGTTCTGGCTGCGTCCGCGGTCCGAGTGGTGCTGCTCTGGATGTCCAGGCTCTTTCTGGCCGCGGTACCGATCCGTCGCCACAAACTGCTCCCATGCCCTCTTGAGATCGCGCAACAATGCGATGCACTGCTCTCGCCCTCTCTCGAGCGTCTGTTGTAGCAACGTCCAATAGTTTGGGTGTCAGTACTTCTTCAACCTTACGCACGAGTGACAACCTCCATCGTAGGCGCACCTGCTCCGTTGGACCGTTCAGCTGGATGTACGCGTCGCTCTTGTTCGGGTCGGCTGGCCACGGCCCGTGATACCGCACGTGACAGTTCGCGATCGCCTCGATCCGCTTCAAGCGGATGCCGCGCTCGCCGAGCAGCTTCCCGGGGAAGTTGAACCGCCGCGACTCGAGCGCCTCTCGATCGATGACGTCTTGCACGTTCACGCGGTCCGCAAACTTCTTCGCGGCAGGATCGTCATCGGCGTTGTGCGCCTCGCTCATCACGCTGCCTTCAGCGTACCCCATCTTCTTCATCTGCTTCCCTTGCTCCTCGAGTCGTACGCCTTCGTCTTCATGTCCTTGCAGGCGCTTGCACTTGCCGATTTGCTCTACAACCACCCACCGCCCAAGCAACAACCTTCGTCAGCGACGACAAGACCGATAGGAAGAACTGGAGAGATCGACAGCGTACCGAGGCAGTAGCCGACTTCTCGCGACCCGGGAAACAGCTTCTGGCGGATCTCCTTCGCCTTCTCGTACGCTTCGATGGCCTCGTCGTACCGTTTCTGGTCTCGATACACCCGCGCCAGGTTGATGAAGATGCGCGCTGCTCGCGGACTGATGTCGTTGAAGTACCGATCCGTGATCTTGAGCGCCTCCTTGATGTTATCCTCGGCGCCGTGCCAGTCGTTCTGCGAGCAGTCCGACTTGTGAGATCCTTCCTCACCATGTGTGGTGGTCGCACACTCATCGTTGCAAGTCCGTACCGTAACACGCTTGAAGTTGCCGAGGTTGTTCAGTGTCGCGGCCGTCTCGAAGCTCGCGTTCCCGAGCGTGTTCCGGCGAATCAACAGCGCGCGGTCGTACAGCTGGATGATCTCTGATCGCCGGCCCTCCTGGTGGGGAGAGCTACCAGTCACGAGAACGATAAGCAAGCACACGTGAGAACCATCCAGTAAGGCTCTTCAGGCACCACCGCCCACCACCACAGAGAAACGCGTACTTGATCTTGCGCGCATCCAGCTGGTTCGACAGGAACAGCGCCACGTTATTCAGCGACTGGGCCACTTGCGGGTGGTTCTTCCCGAGCGTGTCCTCGCGGATCTTGAGCGACCGTCGATACATCCCTTCGATGTCTGGCGGCTGCTGGTCGGTCTCCGAGTTCCCTCCCGAGTGCGCGGTGTCGCTGCTTGCGGTCGACCCGAGATCGCTGCCAATCGAGTGGCTGCGGCGCCAGGTTACGGGCTCGACGCTCTCATGGCCGTCGTCCGAGCCGTCTACGCTTCGAGTGCTGCTGATACTGCTGACGTCCGCGTGCTTCTTCTTCGCGCCGAGCGTGTACGCGCCGCAGTTCTTGTAAAAGTTGGCAAGGTTATTCAAGCTCGTCGCGTACTCCGGGTGTCTCTCGCCCAGCACGCGCGCTCGCATCATCAGGCTTCCTTTGAGCAACTTCTCCGCATGCTGCAGCATCCAAACGTTGTATGTTAAGTAGCTCCGGTTCGTGCTCAGGCAGATCCCGAGCTGGTTCAGCACCTCGGCGAGCTGTGGGTGCTCCGACCATCCGAGCACGTCGCGCTGGAGCCGCAAGGATTCTAAATAGTAGTACTCGCCCGCGATCCAGTCTGTCACGTCACAGCTCGCGTACCCGAGATCGGTCAGCAGCAGAGCCTCGAGAGCGACGAGCTCGCGGATCCCGATGCACGAGCAACTGTTCGTGATCGGCTCGCTGAGCTGCTCTTGCTCGAACGACGGCAGCTTGTCGAGCACCCCGAGCTCGCGGTCGTACTTGGCCTCGTCGACGTCCCACAGCAGCGCGCTCGGGTCATTCTCCGGGTGTCCGCAGACGCAGTTCAGCGACCTCGTCTCGCGCGACAGCTGCAAACACGACGACATCACTTGGATGCGCCGTCGAGGGTCCACGCGGGTGCGGCAGATGAATCGACTGCGAACCACCAAGTTGCTGTACAAGAGCGCGTCGACGATCGACGAGTCTCGCACGGACTTGATGCTCCCGGTGCTGCTGTTGCTCCCGTTGCTGCGCTGGCTCGCCTCCTTCTTCAGCTTCAACGGTTCGTTCGAGTCGCAGTGCAGCTCGTTCTCGTCATCGTCGCCTTCTGCCTGCTCCTCGCGGGTTTGACGCTTCGCCTCGCGAACCTGCTCGATGCTCTGCAGCGTCAGCTCGTGCGCAAGCCGCATCGCCGACTCGATGTTCGCTCGCTCCTTGTCGAACAGATCCAGCTTCCCGTCGAAACGGTACGCGTGTGACGCCTTGGCGACCACCACGCAGTAGTGGCGAACGAACCGCCGCTTCCACGTAAGGTGGAGCTCTCTGCCCAGTGGGAACGACGACGGCGGCTCGATTGGGCTTGACACGGACACAAACGACGTCGCGCGCTTGGTTTCCTCTTCCAGCGCCTCGTCGCCCATACGATTCGCCTCGTCTTCAGCAAAGAGCTGCACCAAGTTGTGCATCCGATATCGACTGGCGCGCGAATCGTACTCGACCAGAGACCACTGGTGGAGGCTGGCAAGCGCGACTCTCGCTGCAGGAACTGCAGCAACACAAAGAGACATCACCAAGTTAGTTACCGAGTGCGCACCAGCGGTATCCAGTCATGACGAACCGCACCTTGGATGGACCGCGCCTTGATCTCCTCCGTGCTCTCCAAGTCCAAGAGATCGTAGCTGTCGTTCGTCATCGCGCCGTCGTTCTCGAAGCCGAACTCGTCCAAATACGACAGCTGAGAGCCTAAGCTCTTGATAGACGACGCATCGTCGTCTTGCGACCGAGTGCGGTTGCTCGCGTACGCAAACCCAGGAAAGTAGGACGACGACCCTGACGTCGAGATCGTGATCGAGGACGAGTGAAGGGACGGCAGCGCATTCGCTCTGGAGTTCGAGAATGGACTCGAAAGCACCGCCTCCGCCGCCTCGATCTCGAAGCTTCCTCGGAAGAACCCGAGTGCCATGAACGCCAGTTGGAGTGGCTCGTCCAGATGACAGAACGACGAGCGGATACACCGGTCGACGCACTCCTTGTGGCCGACTTGGTTGAGCTCTCGAATCGACTCGAACCGACCTTCGTCTCGCTGAACGAGCAGCAACGCATAGTGGCAACATCGCACGCGTGGTTAGAGCATGAGCGCGCACACAAGCTCGCACAGTCACAGAACCGTCTTTCGCGCGCACCTCCAGATACTCGATCATCTGCTCGGGATTGACAGTTGTTCTTGCGTTCGCGAGTGCTCGACCCACGACGCGGATGGCGAGCGGGAGACAGCCGCAGATCTTGGCCAGGCGCTCGGCGAGTTTGCTGGAACAGTTCGGGGCGACTAAGCACAGCAACTCCGTCTAGCACATCAACAACAAACACACAGTCAGCACTCTTCCTCCTTCTTCGCAGTACCATACACACACCGACTGACTCACCGCGGTGCGAAGCGGAAGCTCCGAGATCGAGAGCGAGTACGCGGTAACGTTTGGGATGTGCGGGATACGCCGCGACGCCAAGAGCAGGCGAATGTTTGGCGCTGTCGAGATGAGCCGACCGAGCAGATCCTGCGTCTTGTGCTCGTCTTCGTCGAGCAGCTCCTCCACCTTGTCGAGCACGAGCAGGCACCGCTTCGAGCCGAGTTCCGCGAAAACCTCTTCGTCCGTGTCGGCAGCGGGCATCCCGATGCTCTGCGCGATCGCGTACCGCACTGCCGACAGCTTCTGGCCTTCAAGATCGACGTAGAACACGCCATCGGGGAACATCCGACGACTGTGCACGAAGTGCGCGACAGAGATCACGAGAGAGCTCTTGCCGATCCCTGGCGCGCCGAGACATGCTGTCACCGAGTTCTCCGACAGCGACTTGACCATCAGGTACGTCTCGGAGTTGCGGCCAATGAACTGGCCGTGCATCGAAGGGATCGACGACTTGCACTTTGGCGTGTGGTCCTGCAGCTCGCCGTTCGGGATGTCGCCGAACAGCACCACATCGTGCGCGTCGGGACGGCCATCTCCGCCAAGCAGCAGGAACTTGCTCGACTCGTCGTGTGGGAACGTCAGCGCGTGTCCCTTGCAGCAGCACTGCTTCGGGTTGTGGTGCGAGTGGCGCGAGCCGGCCAGCATCCACGGACAGTTTGGTTCGTGGATGTGTCTGCGAAGCAACAGAAACAACAACCAACCAACACCCGACACAGTCACGTCACCACCTCGCGTCGACACTGAGATCAGCAAGCACACGTACGCGCAGCAACACGCGGCTCGCTTCTGCGTCGGGAGCGCTCGAACAGCCGACTTGGCGATCTCGAACGCGGTGATCACGCTGTGGCCGGAGAAGAGCGACAAGTAAAAGTGCTTGGCGAACATCGTCGCCGACGCATCGACGACGAGCGAGTCGGAGTGAACCTGCGGACAGAGCGAGCGTTCATGTGTGCAACGTGAGTGTTCTGGTGCCAGTTCTCTCTGTCTCTCTCTCTCCCCCCCCCCTACACTACAGTTCCAGAAGCACAACACTTCGTACCGCGACGACGTGGGGGATGCCCGCGTTCAGGAACACGGACGCCACCTTCTCGCTGTGACAAGAGTTCACGAACACGAGCTGCACGTGCTGGTTGGTGCCGGGTGCGCTGCCGCTTGTGCTCTGACCGGCAGTGCTCATTCGTCGAGAGTCGGCGCGCGCGGCGCCGGAGAACGTGAGCTGGCGGAGCAGGTCCGGCGTGATCATGTGCGTGCAGCCGGCGCCGTCTTCGAAGCATAGCGCTGGGTTCTGGCCCAGTCCGTGACCGCTGAAGTGCAGCACGCGGCACGTCCACGCAGTCATGAGGCTGCGCAGGATGTCGGCGGTCGCGATGTCGAAGCGCGCGTGGATTGCCTTGTGCTGCACGTCCGTGAGCAGCGAGTTGGTGATCGCGCGCCGCTCCGCCTCGAGGTCGAGTTTCTCCATCGGGTAGATGCGGCCTTTGCTGTCTTTGATCACGAGCGGCGCCGCGTGCAGCACGACGAGGTGCAGCGCGTTCTGGTCGTACGCCGGCTGGAGCGTCTTCGGCGCCGGCGGCACGAACGCATCTGGTGCGCAGCTCGCCGGGTCCGCCGGCGGCTGCTGCTGCTGCTGCGACCCACTTGCTGCTGTCTCTTTCGCCTCTCCGCCTTCCGCCGCCGCCGTCGCCTCAGCCGCGGGGGGCGGCGGCGGGTGCTGCAGCGCCTCGATCTCCTTGAGGATGCGCGTGCGGTGGCCCCAGGCCGCGATGCCGAACTCGTCGCGCAGCACGTCGTGTCCGAGCTCCGGGAGAACGTCTGGAGGCGGGGCGCATATACGCACGCACACATTAGATGCATAAGATCGCATGAGCTCCTCACACGCGCAGGAAAGGGGGCGGGGGAGGGAGAGCTGGGAGCGCACCGCCCGAGATCTCGTTGTCCAGGAAGACCTGCTGGTACTTGGCGAGGCCGAGCGCCTCGAGCCAGCGCGCGACGTCCTCGCGGCTCCAGCGCCGCCAGGCGTGTGCGCCGTCGCCAGTCGCCATCGCCATCGCCGCGCTCGCGTGCTGGATGCGGGGGCGATTATTGGGAAGTGATCGCAAGTAATTTCGTAATTTGTCATTTTCCATTGTGGTAAACGTCGACGTGGTCCACACAATCGCAATTGGCTACACATCCGAGTGTCCTACATCTACGAAGAGCGCGGCTGCGACGACGGCGACGACGGTGGTCGCAACCTTCAGTGCTCTTGAAGGGAGAAGCTATGCGCGTGCGTGTGACGACGCGCCAGCTGTGCTAGGAGGAACGTGCGGAAGCGGGTGCAGTCGCCGTGTTTGTCAGACGCCCATTTGCTGTCACCACAAAAAGAGGCGTCCCTCTCTTTCTTCACTATCGGATCAGCCAAATCAGCTCCTTGAAATCTTTACAAAAGCCTTTTGTTTCTGGTGCCGCCGCCAAAGAAACCGATCCTGTCCCACGCCGCACTCGTGCGCGCGCTCGTGACCGGCAGGCAGGCAGGCGGGGAGCTCCTCCTCCTCCTCCTCCTTCTACCTCTCTCTGTCTCCTTCTCTCTCTAGTCGCGCGGCATGGGCAACGAGCACTCGAGCGGCGGCCACGGCGGCCGCAGCGCCGGCGTGCCGTTCGTCGCGTGGCGCGCGCCAGGCGGCGGCAGCGCCAGCGCCAGCGCCAGCGCCAGCGCCAGCGCGGCGTCGTCACCGTTTCAGTCACCGTCCGCCACCGCCGCCGCCGCCGCCGCCGCTTCCGCAACCGCGCTGCTGAGCCCGCGCGGGTTCGGCGGCGCGCCCAGCTGCTACCACTTCGCGGAGCCGTCGAGCTTCTCGTACGACCGCGTGCCGCGCGTCGTGAGCGCGCTCGCGGTGTTCACGAGGCCGCCGAAGGCCGACGCCGCGCTCGCGAACGCCGCGGAGCTGGCGCACAACATCGCGATCGTCGAGCGCGGCGGCCGTATGCACTTCCCGGACATCGTGCGCCGCGTGCTGGCGGCAGGTGCCGTCGGCATCGTCTTCATCGAGCGCGTGGACAACAAGACGGCCACGCAGTCGCTCTTCGACGGCTTCCACTCGTCCGGTCGCCAGTCGGTCAACGTGCCCATCGTGCTGCTCTCCAAGTTCCATGCCGACCAGCTGCTCGCCGACCGCCCGCCGCGCATCGCCATCGAGCTGCTGTCGGGCGAGGACGCCATCAAGCACGTCGTGCCGGACGACACGTACTTCGCGGTCGCGACCGCCGCGCGCGCGGGCGAAGTCGAGTTGCTCAAGCACCTCTTGTACTCGGACATGAGCGGCTCGCTGCTGGAGGTGCGTCGCGTGGTGAGTGGGGATGCTGTGGGGAGGATGCCAATGCACTGAGAGCCTGTGGGGGGTCTGCAGAAGTTCCCCAAGGCCGTGGCGCTCTGCGACGCCGCGGAGAACGGACACGTGGACTGCATCGAGCTCCTGCACGGCTTCGGCGTCTCGCTGGACGAGCAAAAGGTGCGGCTGGTGGCTGGTGGCTGGTGATGGGAGCTGCTCCACGACTCACACGCTCGTGCGTGCAGCCCACGGGCACGTCGGCGCTCATGATGGCGTGCTCGGTCGGGAACGTTGAGGCGGCGCGGGCGCTGCTGATGTTCGGCGCGACGTTGGACCTGGAGGATGTGCGTGGCGGCTCGTGTGGGGATTTGCTCGCTCCAGTTCGCGAGAACTGAGTCGTAGTGTGGGGTCCCTTTCTCTCTCTCCAGGTGCACGGCATGACGGCGCTGATGATCGCTGTGCGCGGCGGCAAAGTCGCGTGTCTGAAGCTCCTCATCCGGAAGGGCGCGCGGATCAACCTATCGCGAAACAGAGTGCGTGGACGCCAGCACGTGCAGCTGGAAGGGGATCAAACGAGCGCTAACACTGTGTGCTCCTTCATGCAGAACCGAGGAACGACGGCGCTCCACATTGCGGCTCGAGGAGGCCTGGACGAGTGTGTGTCCATTCTGATCGACGCCGGAGCATCGCTCGACATCCAGAGTGTGCGTATGGATCATTGCGTCTTGAGCGCCGCCGACCGTGAAGCATAGTCTAACGCACGACTGTTGCGCTGATGTGTGGTGCCAACCAGCCGAACTCAACGACGGCATTGATGGAAGCGGCTCGCGCCGGCAACGTCGGCTGCGTGAAGCTTCTGGTGAATGCGGGCGCCAACCTGATGTCGAAAGACGTACGTGCGTCCACTCTGAACTCGTTGTGAGCTGCTACGCGCACGTGTCTAACAGCAGTTGCGATTGACTCATGTTCAGCGAGAAGGCAACACCGCCGAGAGTCTCGCCCGAATGTCGGGCTTCACAGACATCGAGGACTTCCTGCGCGAGCAAGCAGAGAGTGTGCGTCAAGTGCTCGCGCGGCCGTGTGTTCTGCTCGTATCGCAAGAGCCTGATCCGTTCTGTTCTCTGCTTGTGCGACTCTGCGTGATCATCGCAGGCGTCCGTGAAAGACCATCGCCGACAGATCGAAGAGACGGTTGCGAGACCAAACTCGACGCTCCAGGATCTCCTGACGCTCGCGGACGAGAACGACATCCCGATCGACGTGCTGAAGCGCGAGGTGATTCGCGACCCGAAGTCCAGCGCGTGGCTCGAGCAGCCTCGCATCATCTACGAGGTCTTCCGGCTGTTGACGCAGCCTGTGCCTTCGTCGGCGAGCTCGAAGGGCGACGATCCGTTGTACGGGAAGTACAAGACCCAGCACTTCTGCTGCGAGATCTCGATGTGGTACACGAGGAAGATCTTCCAGAAGAACTACCACCCGGGCGGCGTCGGCTGGTCCATCTCGTCACTGTCGGATGAACCTGATCTTGAGAAAGCGTCCGGGTACTTCAAGGTGCTGTTCAACTTCGTGTGCCACTCGGGGCAGCTAGACGATGTGCTGCTGGTGCTGTTCTGCAAAGTGCTGAACCGGTTCATCCTGAACGAGCAAGTCGGCGGACTGCTGCTGCGGTTTCTGGCGAACGAAGGCAAGTTCGTCATCCCGTGGCTCGTGTGCCACATCGGCCTCGACTCGATCCGCGACACGATCGTGTGGCTGCTGTACTCGGACCTGACGGAAGCCGGGCAGCAGAACGTGCGCCAGAGCGGGATGTTCGAGTGCATGTTCGCTCGTCTGTACTCGTGGCAGCGCACGCTGAGCTGGGGCGTCGGCACGTCATACCAGCGCGACTCGATCGAGAACATCTGCTCGCTGGTCAACTACATCATCTACCCGCCGTCAGTGTACGTGATGAACAATGTGGCGACGTTCGTGGTGAACACGGACCACTCGCTGCCGCTGATCACGGACCAGTACTTCCCGACCCAGCACAACGAGCTGCTCAAGTCGCTGCTGCTGTTCCTGCTGCACTCGCCCGACGTCTCGTTCGGCACGATGATCGACCTGGGCTTCTCGGAGATCTACCGGCAGACCACGCAAGACTGCAAGTCGCTGATCATCAACGAAGGAGGCGCGCTGTCGATCGTGATGATGATCATGAGCACTCTTGGGTACCACAAGCGGAAGCGCGACCTCACTGGCGTCGACTCACTGCTCAAGGACGCGCACGTGTCGTTGCTGACGGCACTGATCCCACGCGTGGAGAAGTTTGTGCGCCTGCTTCGCGCGGTCGTGATGATGGACGTGACGGCGTTGCGCGGGATGACGAGTGCGCAGGAGAAGAGCAAGATCACGGCCGTGAAGGTGAAGGGGTCGGCGCTGCTCAACATCATTACGTTCCTGAAGCGATGCGTGCTGCTGCAGAGCGGCAAGATCGACGACCTGCTCGCCCAGTTCGGGCTCATGCCGAGCTTCCTCGCATGCTACGGGTCGCACCCGAACAACAGTTTGCTGCATCACGAGCTCACGGATGTGATCCGGTTTGTGCTCATGGACCCCGACCAGAACCGCTTGCCGTCGTGTCCGCTGCTGAACGGGCTGTTCATTGAGCGCGCCAGCATCCTCGACTTCGTCATCCGAGCGTACGATTCGCACGTGCAGTACAAAGGACACATGACAACGATCGCGAACAGTATCTTCACGCTCACAAAGTACGTGACTGTTTGGATTTGTGTGATGTGACGTTGTTGTAGCGATGCGCTGACACTTGTTTGCTCTCCGGCTGACCAGCACGCCGAACTTCAAGAGCAGCTCGGTCGCGATCACATGCCAAGAAGTCGTCCGGCAGTACACAAACCAGCACGAGAAATGGCGCAACTTCGAGTCGACTCTTGCGGACCAGAACTTGCTCGAGATGCGGGAGCTGGGCCAGCGGAATGCGCCGCTGTGCGACGGCTGCCTGCGGCTGAAGGAGGACGCGGTGGAGTACGTCACAAGCACGCTCTCGAGCACGGACGTGCGGTTCTCCGGCTACCTCGAGACGATCTTCTCGGGCGGCGCGAACCACTACTGCAAGGTCAACTACACGGACGACTTCATCACGGGCTTCTTGTACAAGAAGGACAAGATCCACGACCACATCCCAATCCCGGAGCCGACGCGCGTGAGCTCGTTCATCCAGTTCCCAGTCCCGATGCCGTTCCACGCGCTGACGTTCACGCTCACGTACGTGGGGCTGTGCCTCAAGTGCGACAAGCTCTGGTACTGCGACACCTTACAGAGCGCGAACTGGACGAATCGGATGAAGTGGGTGATCCCGACGTCTGCTCGGAAGTGGTACAGCTTCGGAGTGACGGAGGGACCTGGCAGTGGCGCGCACGGGATCCAGTTCTCCACCAAGGGCTACAAGAACTTCATCGTGCTGTGCGACACGTGGGGGCGCCAGGAGCAGTGGACCCGCGCGATCGACGAAGCGATCCTTGGGCTCGCTTCCCAGGCGGCGCGACGAATCGATCCAGCAAACGCCATGGCAATCGATATTGACAACGAAGTCGACACAGATGACTTTGACCTGTCCTACATTCGCGTCGCCGCGGAGAAGGGTGGCGACCACGGACCCGCCATTCAGCAAGCGGTCAAGAGCGAGTCCCGCGCTCGAGCGACTGGCAGCAAGAAAGAGGCCGAGAATGCGAGCATTCGCCGACGGAGCAACACGATCTCGATGCCGTTCCGCGATCTCGAGCGCCTGCACCAGGAGCTTGCGGATCACGAGGACGCCACAGAGAAGAAGAACGAAGGAGGTCGAGACCAGAAGCACGGTCGCTCGACAACGAGCGAGCAGAGCAGTCTGACAGAGAAGGTCGTTCCCGGCACGCGCGCAGCTAAGGACGACGCCATGAAAGCCGACCCGCTGGCACGAAGCCCCGTGCGGTCGTCGATCTCAAGCAGCGCCTCTCCGCCACGACACAACGGACTGTCGCCGAACCCGCAGCGCAACTTGGATCTCAAGAAGTTCCAACCGGACACACGCAAGTTCAGCGAGATCCTCAACAACCTCAAGATGGCGTCACCCCCACGCGTGAACGCCGAGGGGAGTGTACACCAGGTTCCGCCGCCGCCGCCGCCTGCGAGCGCCTCGGCGAAGCTGCCAACGCTGCTCACCAGCAAAGATTCCTCTCCAGCGATCATCACGCGTGCGCGGAATCCCGCGGGCCCGACAGCGGCGTCGGGGACGGCGGACGACTCGTTCGACCGACCAAGCGGCCGGAAGAAGGGCGCGTTCAATTTCGCGAGCGGGAGCGTGGCGGCGGCGCAGCAGCTCTCGCAGGACCGAGCCAGCGCGCTCGAGCCGCTCGGGATGCGGCACGTGGTCTCGACGCCGAACCTGACGCAGCTATCGTGAAGCAACAACCGTCCGATCGCTTCCTTCCATCCCCACCACGCAAGCGAGCGAGCAAGAAGAGCAGTGGAGGAAGCTGAGCAAATGTAAACAACTTGGTTCTTTTTATCGCAGACACGCGCACATGTGTGTGTGTGTGTCCAATGCCAAATAAGGTCCTCCCTCCTCCACGGATTGTACGGTCTTCTTGTGCGCTGCTGCTGCCGTCTCGAGAACAAGCACTCCCAACCGGTGCCCGCAAGCTTAAACTACCCTCCGTGAGGGTCCGTCCGCTCAGTCGTCGCGTTTCTTCTTCTTCGCCACACGCTTCACCTTGACCACTTGAGTCGGTGCCACGTCGTGCGCGAACAGCTTCGAGACCTCGAGACCCGACGTGAACGCGTTGTTGAACATCACGCGCTGCTGGAACATCGCGATGAAGGGCAGGAACATTGCCACGAACATGACCGGCCCGAACACGATCCAGCCCACCGCGCGATCGTACGCGCGCGCCAGTGCTCGTACCACGATGTGGTGGTACTGCAGCTTCAGGATCGTCATTTGCATGAACCAGTACACGGCCACGAGCATCAGCACGATGAACTCGAACAGGTTCACGATCGTCAGCACCGTCAGACTCAGGAACGCGACCAGCATGCAGAAGCACGCGATCACGAACTTCATCTTGCGCAGCTTCTTCTGCTTCATCGACATCTTCTTCGTCACGCGGCTCGCGATGTACCCGCAGCAGAACATCAGCAGGAAGAACGCCACGATCGCGCCGGACAGGATGTACGTCTTGATGTTGTCCTCCGACTTGATCACTAGGTTGCGGCTCTCAAAGTACGCCTTGTATGCCAGCTGCAGGTACATGCCCACCGCGATCGCCAAGAACCGCGACTTGCGAACCATCGTCACGAGGCGCCCGCCGGTCGTCGTGTGCTCCAAGTACTCGAGCTCGTTTGACCACCAGCCGAACCAACTCTCCGCCGAGTCGTTCGTCGTGCGGAGCCAGTTCTGCCAGTCGTTGTAGTCCTCGATGATCTTGTCCCAGTCCAAGCCGCTCGGGTTGAAGAAGAACGGAGCCCACATCCACGTCGCAGCGATGATCCACAACGAGAACGACATGATGCCGTAGTTCTGGTTCGTCGGCAGCACGCACTGCTGGTACTGGTTCGCGTAACACCGCTCCTTCCACTCCGTGTCCGTCGGCTGCACGTTGTTGTAGAAGTCTGCGTCGATACGCCACGAGCAGTTGCACCACGAGAACGTGCCGTACCAGGCGAAGAGCAGCAGCAGGAAAAACAACTCCACGCCGCGGTAGAAGTGGCTGAACGCGTAAAAGCGATAGAGCTCCGCGAACTTCTCATGCTTGATCGTGAAACCACGACCCGTCGCGCGGTACTTGGCGCCACCGTGGATCAAAGTGCGGTCGAAGTAGTTCATACGCGTGCCCATCTGGAACGTGAAGAAGATCGGCCCAAGCGTCAAGCAGTTCCACAGCAGGTACGTGATACCGTGACGGAAGCCCTGCTCCACACCGACCACAGCAATCACAGGAACCACCAGCAGGAAGCCGAACTGGAACGCCCACGACGTGTTCAGCGTACCACCGATGCCGAGACCACCGTGGCTCAGGAAGTAGCTGTCCATGCCGCTCAGCGCCATGTACACCTTGCCGTAGATGAAGAAGTACACACCCACCACCGTCATCGTCTGCGTGAAGTACCACCCCAAGTTGCCGTAGAACCACGAGTGCAGGCGGAAGAAGTCCAGACGAGACGCCATGCGCATCGCG
>JAASGU010000166.1:0-34011 GCA_023334365.1 Globisporangium acanthophoron | reverse complement strand
TGAGTGCGTGTGTCGGTGCTTGGGGTCAGCTGCATGGGGCGAGCATGCGTTCGTGGGCCGCTGTCGCTCCTTCCACCCCTGATGTTTTTCAACATCACCCTTTCCGAAAGAAAGCGAGTTGCGCAGTAGTTGTAGTTGTAGTTGTAGCTGTCGTTGTAGCTCTGTAGCTGTAGCTGTCGTTGTAGCTCTGTAGCTTTAGCTGTCGAGTTGCTAGTGCGGGCGCTGTGAGCTGGTCAGACTGTCAGACTGTCAGTCTCGTGGGTACGCGAGTTCGATTGCGTGTCGCGTCTGCCGAGAGCGCTGAGAGTGGTGAGAGTAAGTACTCTGCAGGATGGAATCGGTCCTTCGTACCTCTCTTCAAAATGGTTGTCTGAGCTGCACGTTCGTTTGCGGGTGCTCCTCCGCCCACGCCACATGTATGCGGGCGAGAGGCGATAATGTGAAACCCTTGTCAGGCTGATGAACGCACACTGTTGGTCTGCGAAGAACAAGTGCGTCGTCCTCAGCTTCTCGCGTGATCCAACGATACGTCAGCTTCTTTTGCTACTGTACTAATGCCAACAACCCCGCTCCGGAATCGAGAGTCGAAGTTGGCGCCAACACCCGCTTATGAGCGGGAGCCTTAAGTTACGAGGCTACTGCTCAGTGCTTGTGCCACGGCTTGAGAGGCGTGACGAAGCGGAACGGCACCTTCCGGTCGGGCACCTGGCCGATCTCGTCCGCGTCGTCCTCGAACTTGAGGATCACGTACGGCGCTCCCTGATGCGTCCGCGAAAGCCCGTTAGTTACTACGTAATCGCTCATGCGCACCCACGTACAGCAGTGCATAACCAACGCACGCACCTTGGGGTTCGGCACGCGGATGGTCGCGCGGTAGAAGCTCGTGGTGTTAGGGTACATGGCCATCACGCGCTGGTTCACGGCGTACTGGATCCACTCGCCGGCGGGGAGCACGTCGCCCAGCAGCTCGGCCACCTGGTGTTTGGGCACGACGTGGTGGCGGTCGCCCGCGTCCACGTCCTCCACCTCGTACGAGTTACTCGCGTCGCTGAAGCGCACGACGCGCGCGAGGATCCACAGCTCGTGGCTGCGCGCGACCTTGGCGGCCACGTAGCGGCCGGCGGCGAGTACCGGCTCGTTGCTGAGCGCGAGCGCCGCCGCCGCCGCCGTGAACTGGAAGCTGCCGGACGCCGGCGTCGCGCTCGCGAGCATCTGCGCGGGCGTTGGATACGCGTCGCCTGCCGCCGAACTCGAACTCGCCGCCGCGTCGGTGCTGCTGGCAGCGAGCAGTTTCATCTCGCGCTCCACGGCTTCGACGCCTTCATGCAGCTGCTGGCGCTGCTGCCGCAGCAGCCGGCAGGCGACCGCGAGCCAATGCTGCAGGCGCCGCGCGTACTTGCGCTTGGCGGCGGCGTCCAGCTCCGATGCCGGATTCCCGTCGGTGTTCACGTCGGAGACGACGGGCGGCGCGAGCTTCGCGCGCAGGCGGTTGATCTTCTTGGCGACCGCGTCCATGCCGTTGTCCAGCAGCTGCGCCGCCACGAACGCGTCCACAGCATCCTGCGCGCTGCGCGTCTTCGCGCTCGCCATGTTTGAGTTTAAGTTGGCTTTGTATAGGTCGTTTAGCTGACAATTACTTGATTTTTGTATGTCAGCAAGGAGTAATTATGTACTGTGTGATGTGCTAGAAGAGCTTGCTGAGCGAGGGCACACGCATGCGCTGCACCGACCCGTCCGTGCCGCTCGTGAAGAAGTAGTCGTCGGTTGCGACTGCGTCTGTCACACCCCACGACGAGCTCGTCTATGAACGACATACAACATGGTTCGTCCGTCAGATCTCTTATCTCTCTCATCTCGAGAACGACACGAGCACCTCGACAGTGTTGCACAGTTCGTGAACGCACCACGTTGATCGCCATGTTGGACGCCGCGTCGCCGAGGATGTTGGACGCTGCGTCACCCAGGAACGACGGTCGCGCGTGCACTTTGCTGAGCGACGTCACCTCCCGGAAAAGCGGTAGAGACCAGATCTTGACGTCGCCGCTCGCCGACCCGGACAGCACGCAGTGGCCGCTCGGGTGCAGCTCCAGAGTCGTGATCGCAGTCTCGTGCGCGTTTGAGACCGTGTGTAGCACGCGGCGCTGCCGAACGTCAAAGACACTAATCGAGCCGCCCTCACCACCCGAGATCAGCAGCTGGTGTGTGGGCGAGAACGCCACGGACGCCGCGCCTGCAGGGTGGCACACTGGCGCTGCGACCAGCGCCTTCGAGTTCGGGAGCAGCAAGTCCCACACGCACACGCTCCGCTTCCTACATATTGACACATTGTTCGTCGTCAGTAACAAGCAGCGAACCCGGACTGGCACACGCATCGAACAACTGCAGAACGCACTCGGAAGAGCTGCCGACCGTGGCAACGCAGCTCCCGGAGTTGATGTACGTCAGCGACTTTGCGCCTTTATCGTGACACTGGGACCCATCGATATCGGCACGAGTCAACCCTGTCAGTACGAATCCAAGTCCACTCAACAGTAGCTAGCGCACCTCGATCTGCCGGTAGCATGTCTCGCGGTCCAGATTGCTGAACTTCCACATGAACAACCGCCCGAGCATATCGACTGCCCCCATCTGATGACGAGCAAACAAGCTGTGTCAGACCAATGCCGTCGAGCAACGCCGAGCGCAAGCAGCATGCCATACGCACCTGCTGTCCCAGGTTGTCGAACTTGATCTTCTTCACGTCTCGTCTCGACGAAAGCGACGGACTCGACGGGTACACCTGCAGCATAATACAATGCGTCGATAGCGATCGATCAGAAACAGCTTGTACACGCACAGCCAAGCAAGCAAGCGCACACTCACCGCAACAATCTCGTTCGTCTGAAACGCACACACTGCGCTCAAGCTGTCGTAGGACCACAAGTGCACCTTGCCCTTCTGGTTCCCGGAGGCGAAGAGCGGCAAGAACGGGTGCGACTCGACCGCGGTCGGCTTGAAGCTCGGCACTTTCGAGTCGGACGGCGAGGCTCCAAGGGACGACGACGACGGAGACCCGACCGCTAGCATCCGGCTTCCGATCGACAACGGCGGTCCAAGTGCAGCACTCAACTCGCTCGCACTCGTCCCAACCGCGGCGTCTATAGCAGTTCTTCGGCGCATGGGGACCATGGACGGGTGAGGACTGCCGTCCGAGAAGAACGTTGCCTGTGGGTTCGCGTACATTCCTTTGAACTGGAACTTGCTGCCGTCCGAGTAGTCCGCGCAGCCCGTACGGCAGATGCCCTTGCTGCTACAGAGAATCATCTCCGGCGTGTCCGTCGCGCGGTTAAAGCACATACTCTTGATCGACACTTCGCTTCGGTAGATGCAGCTTGTGTTGAGCACCACGGGAGCTTGGACCTGCATCCGCTTTTCGAAGAGATCCACGAGATCGGCCGCGCGAGGCGTTCCTGGTGTCTTGGCTCCCGCCGCAGTCGAGAGCAGGATCTTCTGCGACCGAGTGAGCACGGACTTCTTGGACGGGAAGTCCGGGAGATGGCCCCACCTGATCTCGTCCTTGATCTTCTCGCTGCAGCACTCCAGCTGCGCATTCAGCCGCAAGAGGAACTCGTCCTTCTCCGTGAACACCTTCAAGAGCAACACCCACGGACAGCGAGTGCACGCGCACGCCAAGAGTCTTCGCGTATCTCTGCTCGTCGATTCCCTCTTCGGAGACAAACTCGGTCCAGATGACGACGCGGAGCTCGCGCTTGGCGAAGTCACTCGAGGTGTGTCTCCACCACCGCCACTACCAGTGCCTGCCGAGCCACCAGACGTCGACGCGACATCAAACGGACGGAAGTACGACTCCGCAAAGTCGCGCAGGAGCTTCCTCGCCGCTGACTTGGACAGCTTCGCAATGTACGTCGACCAGGCTTGCACCAGCTTCCTCGCAGTGACTGTGGACTCGCTGACCGGGTTCGCGCCGTCGATTGCGATCTTCGTAATGTGAGACGGCATCCCGCCCGAGCTGATCATAAGCACGAGAGTCCAGTACTGGCAGTACATGAAGTACGGTGACGACGCGGCGCTGGAGAGCTGCAGACGGTTTGTCTTGACGTCCGACACGAAGGTATTCAGCTCGTCCTGCAGCATCTCGATGACACGGTAGAGCGCCGGGATGTCTTGCTGAAGCGACGGCGTAGTGCCAGAGTTACTGCTACTACTGCTGCTGCTGCTGCCACTCGATGTGCTCTCAGGAACTCGGCTTGCAGTGCAGAACACACAGACATCCGACAGCGCGATCTCCTTCAAGTCATCCAGGATCTTCCTCGGAAGCGAGTCCTTGTGCGGGAAGATGATCCGCAGAGAGCGGTACAGACAGCACGGGCTTCGCGTGTACCGAGAGCAGACGCAGATGACGCTGTAGATCGCGGCAGTAGCGACTCGGATGTACTCACTGCTCACCATGCACATGCGTTCCTCGGACGACTTGGAGTAGTAGTAGCACAGCCAGAGCAGAAGGCGCGAGGCAGCGGACAGCAGCTGCGAGCACGTTTGGTCAACCCGACGAGTGTGCTGCTGGTCGGTCGACGATGCCAGTATGTCTCCCAGCGCCACGACCGAGATCCCTTCCGTGATCATCTCGATGAAGTGCGGGAGCGGACTCGTGAACTGAGGGAGAAGCACTTCCACACCTTGAGCTGCCGGATCAGCGCTCCAGCTGGAGACGAGGAAGTCCAAGCCAGTCAAGCGGCCAGAGTGCCCCAGAGCGTGAACCACCGAGCTGCGCAAAGCACCTTCCACGAAGGCGTCTGCGGTCTCCAGGACGGTCTTCATTGCGAACGCTCCACCTCGAGCGACGAGACACCGGATCTCCTCATTGATACCTCCTTCGAGTGCCGGGTTCAAACGTGACATTGCTGCGCTTTTCCGGAGCATCGAGTCTCTGATACGACCCAGGAACTTTGCGTACAAGCAATCCACCTGAGAGCCGAGGGCTGTGACGAGGATGCGATGGCGAGCTGCCAAGAATGCGGCCGCTTCCGGAGATCTCGGCTTGTCGCGGCAAAACTGCACGAAGAAACTCGCAAAGTCGCGCTGCTGGATGAGCGCGAGCGTGTTCAGTCCCATGGCTTGTACACGGTTGAGCGTGAGCGTCTGGAGCCGCACGATCTGGGTCTTGACTCCGATCTTCAGCGGCGTGATCGAGGTTTGAAAGTACCGGACGATCTCGCTCGCGCCGAGCATGCTCTGTCCGAACGCGCGCCAGTAGAGCGCGTACGGATCGGAGGGCGGCAGTTCTCCTTGTGTGTCGAACACGCAGCGTATCTCGATCGATGGAACGGAGAGCAAACACTGGATCCCGCTCTGCGTCTCGCCCAGAAAGTACTTGACGAGGAAGCTCATGTAGACATCTCCACACGCTTGCGCTCTCGACCATACCGACGTTTTCAGGAACTCCTCGCACACGCCCTTGACGTCTCTGGAGGATGCGCCATCTCCACCGACGCCGCCGAGGGACCGCATGTTGCTGCTCAAACCAGTGAACGAAAACTGCTCAAGCTCGCCGCTCATACCACCGCTCGCACTGCTGCTCAGACCACCGAGGTCCCACTTTTCCGTCAACCGCGCGATCAGGAACGAGAGCACGAGCGTGCGATCCGCGTGCTCCGCGACTGACATCGCCTCTTGCACTTTCCCGCCTAGCAGGAAGAACGCAGTGGACAGCTCGTAGCGGCGCTTGGCTTTCAAGACGTACGCGTTCTTGATCGCCGCGTTCTTCCAGCGCTGGTCAGAGAAGTCGTTGCTCAGCATGTCGGAGATCCGACTCTCGTTGCCGAGCTTGAACAGACTTGCGAGCAGCTTTGTTTTCCCAAGCAGCACGTAGAAGAGCGCGACGTGGAACGGGTCGCGGGTCGACGTGTACTCGCTCTGCGCAGTTCTCTCCGTGTACTGCTGCAGTTTCGCGACGCTCTTCACCCAGAACGGCAGACGCAGTTGCTTCATCTCCTTCCACGACATCGTTGGAGTCGGGAAGCACTCTTGCAGCAGCTCGTCTTGACAGTCGGTGATCGCTCCCCACACGACTTGCTCAGAGCAAATGCCTACCGTTCTGGAGTCCGACGCGCCACCTTCGTCGTCAGCAACTGGAGGATCGTTAGACGCCAAGGCGCTTCCTTCATCCCTGCTAGGTGGCGCGGCCGCTGTCGCGCTTGAACTGTGTTCTGGCTGTAATGGCCACAGCAAGCTCGCGTGGAACCGTAGCGCCGGCTCGTCCTTCTTCCGACTCGAGTCGCGCTCCCACGCGACTGTCTTCCGGACACCGTTGACGATCAGTAGGAACACTTCGGCTTCTTGAGGGGCCATGAAGGTCAAGAAGCTCTTGTGATCGCTGAAGAACGATGGCAGCTCCGATCCTTCAAGAGCCAACGAGACAGCGCCTTCGCCAGTCGCTTGAGCACCGCTCGAGTCCGACGAGCTGCTGAAACTCGAGGATGATCGTGGTGCAAAGAGCATCTCCGCTCGATCGGAGTTCCTGGTCGAGCGATAGTCCATCGCGAACAAGTCGCTTGCTCGAGCGGGAGCAGAGGAAGAAGAAGCAGAAGACCCGTACCCGGACGGTGGCACCTTCTTCCCGCTCAGGTACACTGCGGATCGCTCCTCTGCAACTCCGTTGCCATCGCTTCCAGCAGCACCGGCGACTTCACCAAGTAGCTTTGCGAGCGAAATCAGTGGTAAGTCATCCAGTTGCGTGTCTTCCAGCATACGTAGATAGCACGCCTTCTCATGCTCGACGATAGACGCTTTCACATGCTCCAGCACCCGCTCGAGGCTCTGGAACGAGCCTCGTAAGAGCAAGAACAACAGCGTCACCGGATGATACGCTGGGAACGCTGCTTTCGGTGGCACGCAAATGTCCGTCGATGGCTGCCCTGTGCCGATGGTCTGCGTGATCCGGAACGGGAGTCCGCCGTACGCTCCTGTCGTCGACGCCCCGCGGAGGTCGTGAAGATTGATACTCGCAATGCTTGACTCGAGAACAAGCAGCGCGTGCGGATAGCTGTTGAGCGTCGAGATCTTCTGCGGCTTGACGCTGAACCGACTCGACGACCACAGGACAAACCACTTGTCGGTTGGTTGCGATGCATCGAACTTGATCACACCAATGGTTGTCGTTGACAAGAAGAGCAACTCACACTCGCGCTCGCCAGCCACCGGCGGCGTCCATTCCAGCGACACGACGACTCCCAGCTTCTTCTGCTCGATCGTTACGACGCCTTCGCAGCAGCTCTCGAATGATTGCAGGATGCAGATGCGCGCGTCGGCAGCAGCCACTTCTTTCCCGACACTTGTCTGCTGTGGCGCTGCGCCGTGTTTCCTTCTTTCGCTTTCAAACAACACAGCGACGCGTCCACACATGCTGAGCGCGAACTGCTTGAACGCGAATGCTTCGACTGCAGTGTTGAACGTCATGTTGTCTGCCTGTTGCTCGGAAGCAGACGAAGTCTTGATGAGCTCGGTGACGTTCGTTTGCTGGACGCGCTGGACTTCCGCCAGGTCATCCGTGTCCGCGAACGTCCAAACGCCGAACTGAAGGTTGGCGTCCATAGTGGCAAACGCCAGCTCGAACGCCTCGAGCGAAGGCACACTGGCGATGCTCACGAGGATCGTCGTCTGGGGAACTGTAACCTCAGTTTTCCGGAATAGTGTCATCTTCATCGATGAAGGAGGCGCCAGTTGTGACGAGGGATCCGATAAGCCAAGATCGTCATCGTCGTCGTCCTCCTCCTCGCTGTTCTTCTCTGCCACTGGCGGCGATGTCGTCAAATGCTCAAACGAGAACACCCAGACGACCAACTCGGTGCCGCCTTGCTTCAGACCGACCACGGCGCAGTAGTCCTTCGATGGACGGGAAGGTGGCTCTCGCGAGGTGCCAAACATCGATGCCGACGAAGCCCAATCCAGCTTTTGCGTGTCTGGAACGCGCAGCACCACAAGATCGGTAAGGTTTGTCTCGCCGACTTGTGCATCGTCTCTGGTATCGTCGAGCGTCTCCTCGAAGCAAATCGCCGCGCTTGTACCTGCTACTGCGTCAGCAGAAGGTGAGCCACTGCCTTGGAAGGAATCACTTCGCATGATGCCTCCACTCAATGAGTACAGAGACGCCGCTGTTGCCGTTCCTCGCGTTGACTTTCGTCGCTCCACGTTGTCGTCACTCGTCACTGTTGCAGCGTGGAGCTTCCCGTCCGCGAAGAAGAATAGCACGCTCTGCTCTTCGAAGCAAACAGAGTGTGTCACCGCGCTCATCGCTGGAGTCGGGTGAGGTCGACACTCGATCTGCAAGTTGCGCAGCATGGCGCTCGGACGAAAGATGTCGAGTCGGTTGCCAATGTTCGACACAGCGACTTTCACCGGCAAAGCGCCGACTCCGTCAGCAACACGCGGATGAGACAGCGGTCGGCTGGACGCGCGTACTTTCGAGATCGCGAGCGAAGTCACCCCACCACCCTGCTGCTTGGCGCCAAACATGCAGCTGCACAGATCGCCGACCTCGCAGCTCTGTACCGAATAGCACACCGAGCCTCGGTGCCCCCTTCCGTTGAAGGACGAGATGTCTGCTTGCAGCCGCAGCCGTGCCACTTTCAAGTGCGTCTCCGCTGTTTGGCGCTGATAGATGATCTCAACCACGAACGCCGGGCTCCCGTTCTCGCGCTCTAGCGACACAAGCAGACGTGAGGGTGTGGAAGCCATCCGTCCACGCAATCAGTCCGACGTACCTTTGTAGTCCGACGAGCTGACGTTCAGGATGACTGCGTCCGCAAGCTGCGTGCGAAGACCGGTGAACACAAGAAGCAGCGACAGTCGTGGTGTCACGCCCTGCTCCGCACCCACACACCACATTCACGGCAGTCAGCAAACACGTCCACTGCCACCTCTAGCGCACGCGATAACGTGCGCTAGCCTACCGAATGCGGGATGAACTCTGTTCGGAACAAGCACAAGTCGCCGTTTTCGTGGACGCCGTACAGCAAGTACACCGCAAACGTCTTGCTCAGCGTCGCGTTGCCGCCGATGAATGCCTCGCCAGCGTGGGTGTCTGCGACCGCGCCGCACTTGTCTCCGAGTAGCTTCGAGTTCATCCTCGCAGTGCCGTCCATGCGCTGGCTGTAGAGTTCTCCTTGGCGCGCGTCGTCCAAGCTCGAGTAGCCGTAGTGGAACATTGCGAGCGCCGACAGTACATTTTCTTCGTCCAGCATTGCGTCTGGGATCGCCGTGAGCGTCCCTGGTGCCGGCCGAGCCCACGTGTGTCCCACGAGACCGAACGCGCGGATCTTGGTGTTCGCGTCTCTGTCGCCGTGAAAGAACCGCTCCGCTTCGGGCTGCAGCACGTAGTCCTGGCCGCTGAAGATCTTCCAGAGCACGAACGACCGGCTCACGATGTTCTCTCGCCAGATCGACACGTTGCCCGCCCGGTCGAGTGTGAAGAGCATCTCGCAGTGCACAGCACTCGCCGCTCGAGTCTGCGCGGCTGATGCTCGCACTCTGAACGTGTTGCCATCTTTCGCCCACAGCAGTGTCTGCACTGCGCGCTGGTGCGGGAGGAAGACGCAGAGCGGCGCGCCGTCGTGGTCGAGCTCGTGCAGGTTCCAGACCTTCACGACCCGGTCGTGCTCGCCCGCGGTCGCGAGGAAGCGGCCACCGCCGCTCGTAGCGTCAAAGTGCGCAATACCGCGGTTCGGCCCCGCGCGCAGCGAGAAGCTGCGCTGGAGATACACCTGCGCGGCGTCGTCCACGACCTTCCAGACCGTCACCTTCTCGCCCGCGCCGACGAGCAGCAGGTCCTCGGCACCGTTCTCGACCCACTCGAGGCGGTCCATGAGGCGGTCTTCACTGCGCCAGCGCACGCTCTCGCACCATGTGGGCAGCGACAGTTGCAGGTGCACGCGCGCGTAGTCGGCGTCGTTTCTGTTGGTGGGGATCTTGGAGGCGCCGCTCGCTCCGCCGCTCGGCAGTAGCAGCACGCCGCGCCCCTCGTCCACACAGAGTGCCAGTGCGCCGCGCGCTGCGCGCTTCGAGCCGTTGAATCGCAGGCAGCGCACGCTGTCGCCACCCGCGTATGTCTGCCAGAGCGAAAAGCGCGACGGCCGCCGCGCGTCGCTGCGCGGGTGCGCGGGTCCCGGCGCCACGTCCTGCGCCTCCACGAGCACCACGACGAGCGCGCCGGCTGCGTACATGAGATAGCGCGTGCCATCGAACACCGCGGCGCATGCGCGCAGGTGGCTCCCGGCGGTCGCGACGTCGGGCGCCGCCACGGCCGCAGCTGCTTCCTCCAGGCGGAATACCATATTTTGGATAGTGATGAAATTTAGGAGTAAAATGTACCCTGATTTTCTGCACTATTGAGATCTTAAGCAGTGAAACACACAGGCTGTTTGTACGCATACTGAGAGCAAGTGAAAAGCGAGAAAGTACACACGTGGATCTTGAGCGGTCGCGATCTCTTGGAGGTCACACTCGACCGATCTCTAGCGACCTCCAAGGCAGAAGATGGCGCCGAAGAAGGCGGCGTCGCCGCTCAAGAAGAAGACCAAAGAGACCGGCGGGCGCTCGCTCGGCGGAGACGGCGGCGACAAGGAGCACTCGCGCGTGGACGGCAGTGGTGCGGGTGGCGGCAACGGCAGCAATGGCCAGGACGCCGACGAGATGGACGCGTACCACGAGCCCGTGAAGAAAGTGGTGGTCCCCGAGAATCAGCTGCGGCTCTCGGAGGCGGAGCTCAAGGAGGAGTTCTCACGCGTGCTCACAGCCAACGACCCGAACGTGCCCAACAATGTCACCAAGTACAACTACAAGGAGCGCACGTACAAGGTGGACCCGCCGGGACCGGGCGACCACCTCTACGTGCACCTGTGCGCGGACGGCAGCATGCTGCACAAGGAGTCCGAGGACGCCAAGACGCAGGCGGCATTCGACCAGAAGCGCGCCGAGGAGGAGAAGGAGGCGCGCGAGCTCGCGGTCAAGCAGGCGAAGGAGGAGGCCGAGGCGAAGGGCGAGAAGGTCGACGAGGCATCGTTTCAATTCGAGTCCGGGAAGAACCA
This sequence comes from Globisporangium acanthophoron, assembly GCA_023334365.1. Lineage (NCBI taxonomy): Eukaryota > Oomycota > Peronosporomycetes > Pythiales > Pythiaceae > Globisporangium > Globisporangium acanthophoron. The sequence goes on along the minus strand of JAASGU010000166.1, from coordinate 22,930 downwards.
GTTCAATTACAGCGAGCGCGCGGCGCAGACGTACACAAACCCGCTGCGTCAGCGGTCCGTGGAGACGGAGCCGCCGCCGGTCGTGAGTTTCATGGCCACTGTGACGCAATGGGAGATATACGACACGTTCATGGACGCGTACGAGCAACACCAGCGCGAGCAGATCCAGCTGCAGAAAGTGGCTCAGAAGAAGGAGAAGGACGAGAAGGATGGCGGAGAAGTCATGGCCGCGACAGTCTCAGTAACGAGTAGCAGTGGTGGCGGCGGTGGCAGCAGCGGGAGCGGAGGAGGCAAGGGCAAGGGCGACGACATGGTGCACTCTGCTGCGATGGGCAAGACGCTGCGTATCATCGAGCGCATGGTGAACCAGAACGCGGACGACGAGATCTTTCACGACTTCAAGTACTGGGAGGACGCGAGCGATCAGTTCCGCGAGGGCGAGGGCTCGCTGCTGCCGCTCTGGCGATTCTCGAGCGAACGTGCGAAAAAGAAGCAAGTGACGGCAGTGTGCTGGAACCCGCGTTTCTCGGACCTCTTCGCGATCGGCTACGGGTCGTACGACTTTCTCAAACAGGGCACGGGCGTCGTGTGCTGCTTCTCGCTGAAGAACTCATCGCACCCAGAGTTCACGTTCACAACCGAGTCCGGCGTCATGTGCCTCGACTTCCATCCACAGCACGCCGCGCTGCTCGCAGTCGGGTGCTACGACGGCACAGTCATCGTCTATGACGTGCGCAACAAGGCGAACCGGCCGATCTACACGTCGACGATCAAGACGGGCAAGCACACGGACCCGGTGTGGCAGGTGAACTGGCAAGAGGAAGACCTCGCCAAGGAGCTCAACTTCTACTCGATCTCGTCGGACGGTCGCGTCGCGAACTGGATCCTGAGCAAGAACGAGCTCAAGATGGAGCCAGTGATGCAGCTCAAGATCGTTTCAACCGCCAAGGACGACCCGGAGGAGTCCTCGCTCTCGGGACTAGCAGGCGGCTGCTGCTTCGACTTCAACCGCTTCAGCGAGCATCTCTTCGTCGTCGGGACGGAGGAAGGCAAGCTCCACAAGTGCTCCAAGGCGTACTCGGGGCAGTACCTGGAGACGTACGTTGGGCACCACATGGCGGTCTACAGCGTGCGCTGGAACCCGTTCCACGAGCGCGCGTTCCTTTCATGCAGCGCTGACTGGACCGTCAAGCTCTGGGACCACAACCTCCCGGATCCGATCATGTCGTTCGACCTGGGCAACGCCGTGGGGGACGTCGCGTGGGCTCCATACTCGTCCACGGTGTTCGCTGCCGTCACGAGCGACGGCAAAGTGCACGTGTTCGACCTCGCGGAGAACAAGAACGAGCCACTCTGTGAGCAGAAGGTTGTGAAGCGCGCCAAGCTCACGCACGTGGCGTTCAACTCGCAGGACCCGATCGTGCTCGTTGGCGACGACCGCGGCGGCGTCAACTCGCTTAAGCTCTCGCCCAATCTGCGCAAGATCGCCGCCAGCGGCGAAGACGACGGCACGGTGCCGGACCTTCGCAACGTCAAGGCGCGCGTCAAGAAGGAGTTCGAAAAGATCGACAAGCTCCTGAGCTCGAACGACAACAAGGTCGAGCGGTAGGCAACGCGGGCAAACGCAGGCTATATAGCAGCGCTGTGTGATCGTCTGTACATTTGTCGCTCCTTAAAAGGTGCTGGCGTTCTCGCGCGCGAGGATGGCTTCGCAGAGCGCCGCCTCGCTCGTGCGCGTGATCGCGAGGTGCTCCTGCGCCACGTCGAGGGCGGATCTGCCGTTGTAATTCTTCGCTCGCACGCTGAAGCCGCACTGGAGCAGCCACTGACACGCGCGATACTGGCCGTTCGCTGCCGCCTTGTGCAGCAGCGAATCACCCTTCTTGTCTCGCGCGTCGAGGCTCACACCAGATGCCAGGAGGTAGTCGAGGATCGCGATGTGCCCTTCACGCGCCGCCCAGTGGGCCGGCGTCCAGCCCATGTTCCCGGGCGAGTCCGGCCCCACGCTTCGCTTCGACAGCGACTCGCACACGCGCTTGAATGCTGGGAGATTCCCCTCCTTCGCGCACTCGATGAGTTCGTCGATCGTCTCGAGGTCGCTCGGGGAGTAGTAGTGGTTCACGTGAAGGTGGTGGCGCGAGCCGTTGAGGTGGTGAAGGTGGGGCTGGTGGTGGCACTCGACGTCGCCGAGCGAGATCTCGATGAGCTCGCTGCGCGCCACGCTCGTCTCGCTGTCGTCTTCGCTGTGGAAGCTCTGAGTCTTCTCCTCCTCGTCGTACGCGCTGAAGTCGTCCGGCTCCAACTGCTGCTGCAGGGTCTGCTGGTGCTTGGGCTCGGCCTGGATCGAGGTCGCTTGCGGACTCCGGAGCTCAAGGTCCTTGCTCGCGCTGCTCGCCTTGGGGGTGAGGCTGTTCGCCACGAAGCTGAGCGCCTTCTTGAGCACCATCGTGAGCTTTCTCGGTCGCGGCGTCGGTGGCTCTAAATCCGAAGTGGCGCACGCCGTCAGCTTCGCTCAAGGTGAGCGATCTAACAGACCAGACTTGATAGCTATCAATACGGATAAGAAGGATTGCTCGTCTAGGTCATGTACACGCTGAAGTCCTCCTGCACGATCTGCTTGAGGCTGGCGTAGGAGACCGCAGCCACGCTTGCGCTCGGGTTCGATGCATCTACCGCCTCTTCCCTGCCTTCGGAGCATGCGACCGCGAACTCTGCTTCGGCGCTGACGTTAAAGTCTCCGCTCCGCATGCACGCGGACCGGACGAACGGGTTCTGAACGTTCATCTTGAGGCGGTCGCGCAGGATCTTGCCGACATACTTGCTGCTCGCGCGCGTCGTGCAGAGCCCCAGCTGCTGCAAGCACAGCACGAACGCGTCGACGTTCGTCACCTCGAGACATTTGCCGAACCAGCGCACCTCGACGGGAAGGATGTGCGCCGGATCCAAGAAGGACACGTCGAGCGCGAGCTCCGGCCACTCATTCACGTTCCCACCTCCTGCAGCTCCGTAGCTGCCTTCGCTCAGCACGCAGCGCACAAGGTCGCGCTCGTTCTCGTTCGCAAGCAGCGCGATAGCCAGCGGGAGCGGGAGTTTCGAGCACCGCGCAAAGCTGCAGCCCACAGAGTTCGCCTTCTTCCCAGCATGCTGCCCATGTCTGTTGCTCCGCTGTCTCCTGCCCGTCGTCCCTCGAGTGCTGGATACGCATGGCTCGATGCGCGCAACGCACCGAACTCGTTCGTCCGCAGTTATCGGCAGCGCATACAATACTTCAGCTTCACTCGAGTACACGAACCCGACAATGTCCGTCGGCACGAAGACGCCGCCACGCGCGTCCTGGAGCACCACGTGCGAGATGACGCCACTCTGCGCCGCGAACATCTCGTTGAAGCGGCGCACGATCTCGCGGCACAGAAAGCCGACCTTCTCGCGCGGGTTGATGGGCACGCGCAAACGGTTCTCGTCCACTTGCACAAGCACGCGAAGCAGTGAAGGGAGTTCGCCAACGAGAGCTTCTTCGCTCAGAGGGAACTCGGACTCGTACTGCTCCAGACTCTCCTCCTCCGGCTGCTGTGGAATCGGTTCGTCGTCGCATCCATTGTCTTCGTCGTCGCATCCATTGTCTTCATCGTCGCGCTCAGCGCTGGCATCGTCTCGATCCTCTTCCTCTTGCGCCTCGGTCGCTTCACACTCTTCATCGCAGGCCTTCTCTTCCAGATCATCGCGGTCCTCGCCGTCTGGCGATGCACAATCTGGCTGACTCACGCTCGAGTTGGTTCTACTGTTGTGATCCTCTCGTCCGCTACCGCCATTCGCATGCGCTCGTTCACTCCTGCTCTCGTTATGCATAGTGGCAGCAGCGCTGGTATGAGCTTGCAGCTTGCTGGAGAAAGCACAGGATGCTCCGTCCCTCGGGCTCGACAGATCAACGTCGTCCATCTCCACGGATCTGCTGGACGACGACACTCGAGATGACGACCTGGATGACGATCCCATGTCTACAACCTGTTGGTTCCTCGATGATAGAGTGGTGTCTGAATCGCTCGCACTCTTTGGCTTGGCCGCAGTTGGCGCCGCGGACTCGCGGCCGAACATCTTCTTGTACGCGGTAAATGGCGGCATCACGAGGCGGGCAGCAGACTCCTTCGAGTGCACCGCGAGTCCCACGACCTCCGACTCGAGCTGCTGCTGCTTCGTCTTGACAAAACTGGTGATCACGCTCGCAGCCGCGACCACCTTCCTGTTGGCGTTCACGATCTCCTCAGGTACCACTCCGAAGAGCGACGCGGAACTCTTTGAGCTCTGTCTGGTCTGCGCTGGCGGCGCAGTATCTCGTTGATGCGCTTTCGTATCGTCTTCGTGAGAAGACACCAGCTCCTCTCGGCGCACACCACACTTCCCATCGTGATCACTCGTAGAACCGGAGCCTGCAGAGCCGCTGGACTTGGAACTCGATGCAGTCTCCGCAGCTTCCGGCCCGCAGCCTTGCTCCGAATCCTCGCGAGGCTTGTGACGGCGCATGATCCGTTGAGCGAGTCGCTGAATGGATCGCGCAGCGTATTGCCATTCTTGCTCCAGGCGCAGCCGCCGCCTGTCGTGTCTGGACGGCAGCGCGCTCGGCTGCTTTGATCCGCTGCCATCGTCGCTTGCGGCCGCCGCTGCTTGGCTCGAGTCGCGATGGAAGAAGCGAATCATCCGCGAGTTGAACAGCGAGCGAAAGTCAAAGTTGCTCTGCAGCGAGAGGTGGCCGAGCTGGTTGTCGCCGACGACAATGACCTGCTTGAACAGGTTCTTCAGTCTCGCTGCAGTACTCGAGTCGTTCTGAAGCAGAGCGAACTCAATCACCCGGATCTCCAGCACCACAAGAAACAGCACCATGGCGACAACGAACTCGCCCTCGCGCTCTGCAGCAGTCCTCCCAACCGCGTCTTTCAGGAACCGGAACGCAGCGCTGTCGAGCTGACACCGGATCTTGTTCACTGAGCTGTGTGCGCTCAACTGCGGGTGGCAGTTCGCGCAGATCCGCGCTCCATCCGAGAAGTTCGCGCGTAGAGCGATCTGCTCGGCGACGAAGAACGATTCCACCGGCAAACTCGGTGCTACCGACGAAGTGCGTCTCGCGGTGCACTTCAGGACTCCCAGCTCGAGAAACAGGCGCTCCGGCCAGCGCAGCAGCCAAGCTGACGATGGTTCTCCGCGTGCTGTGGACGCACTCGACCGGCTGCCAGACGACCGAGCCCGTGAGTCTGATCGCGCGTTGCTCGCTTTCTTGCTGGTGTCGCGGATGCACTCGCAGCCCTGCAGCGTGCACTCGAGCATCTGAAACGCTAGAGGCAGCACTGGTACGAAAATCGCATCGCCGACAAACTCTTTCGCCTCGGTGGTGGCTCGCAGGTCGTTCGCACGTACTGTGAGCTTGCGATCTGGGAGATCTCTATCGCCACCATCCGCAGCACCCGACGTACGCATGAGCTGCTGCACGTTGTGAAACAGGTGGCTGTCGAAGTTGAGCTCCAGCTCGTTCAGCGCGAACACTAGCCGAAGTCTCGGCGGGAGTGCGCTGCCGAAAGCTTTGCTGGATGTCGGGAGCGATCCGTTCGAGCCGAAGTCTGCGCTCTCGCGATCATTGGCAGACGCGTCGCTCTTGCTGCGCGCGCTGTCTCTTGATGATCGATGACGCGCACTACTCGAGGCGTTCGAGGAAGCGGGGGAGCGAACTGGCGGCGGGCTGCATACGTGTGTCTCGATGCTCTCGAGTCGGATCTGCTGCATGCACGTGCCGCACTTGATGTACGCCGACTGGGTCTTCTCGGTGTACGCGTGGTACGCCTCGTTGAGTGCGAGCGCCAGATCGCTCTCGATGGTGCACGCGAGCTTCTCCAGCCGCCACTTGACGAAGATGCTCTCTCGGAGCTGCTTCAGCTGCATCACGTCGCGATCTGGCTTGAGGTACAGCACCAGTTGGTCTTGGAAGCGCGCGAGCACTTCGTGGACCGTCACCTGGAGCTCGCGCACGTTGTCGTGGTGAACGATCAGGTTGACCGCTGCGTGGTGCGCAGATAGCGTGATCTGTTGCTTCCCAAGTCGCTCAGAGACGAACCTGAACGTAGCATCCGCCGAGAACCGAAACGTGAGCTGGAGCGCGAAGCTGGCTTCGCTGTTCACGTCGCCCTCTTCGCCTGCTTCAGTGGCTGCAGCGCTCTTCTGCTTCATGACAGCGCCACGCTGGACCTGGTGGTGGTGCAACAGCAGCTCAGACGTGTCGAGTCCAGCGCCAGAGGCTGCAGCAGCTCGCTCTTTCTCGACGGCATCGCGCAGCCAACCACTGATGGTCGCACAGACCTCGTAGATCTGCTGCATCTGTGCAAAGTCGTAGTCGAACGGAAGCGTGTGCAGATTCACGTCGATGACCTGCGAGAGCGACTCCCAGACCTCGTTCTTCGACTGGCGGTGCCCAAACAGCGTCATGCGCATCGACATCGCGTGGTCGTGCAAGATGGTGAGTGACGAGGGCGACGAGGACGCGCTTTCTTTCGCCTTCGTCTTGCTGTGATGACTCTCGGTGTGCTTGGCACTCTCGGACTGTGTGAGCAGGATGCTGCAGCCGAAGGATACGAACTTGAAGCGCGTCTTGAGCAACCCGTCCGGTGAGCGGTCCACGCAAGTGGTGAGGTCCCGCATGTCCTGCCACATGGCGTTCGTCGTGCGCGAATGGAAGTTGGTCAGCTCGACGCGGACCCGCGACACTCCCTTCGAGAACAGCTTGATGTACACATTGTCCACGATAAACTCCACGCGCTCGTTGATGATCGTCGAGAACGCGTACCAGGACGCAATCGACCCGAGCGGATCGGCTTCCATGATCGCCGCCTGCGCGCGAGCCTCCGCCGCACGGCAGTACGCTTCGTCGCAATCTGCAGCGTTCTTGACGTCGATGAACAGGTCCACGACCCGAAAGCTCAGCGGCTCCTGCACGAACTTCTCCGCAGCCGTCCAAGATGGCACGCGGATCGTCACTTCGCTGCAGTACGCGCGCGTGACGAGCAGCGGCTTGGGGATCTTCAGCGTCGCAGCGATCTTGTGGAGCTTGAGATCTGACAAAGGCGGCGGGAGGTTCACACAGCAGCGTGAGGTCGACGAGAGGCGTCGATGGCGATCAGATCTACCAGAGAACGTGACTCGAACCGATCTTGTGGAGCGAGATGGTGCTGCGGCTGAAGCTCTTGGCGCCGAAGTCGCGTGGCAGCATGTCGTCGCGGAAGTTCTCCACCCAGTACCGGAGCTGCTTCCGGAGATACTCCTTCATCATGCTCGCCTGGCCACTCGCGCCGCTGCTTGTCGCCGCCATCGTTGTCGTCCGGCGGGGCTCCTCAGCCGAGTTGCTCGTGTTGGACGGCGTTTCGTGCACGTGTCTATTCACAAACGGTCGATTGAGTGTACTTGACCCATGTCTTGGAAGTGGGGAACAATCAACGGCGGATGTCTCGATAACTAACTCGGCAGTCAATGTATGAGCAGATCGGCCATGCTAGCTGTCTGGCATGATGATCGTTATGGTCCAGTTCAAGTACAGTCTGGAGGTGTGAAGTTTGACAATGCTGCCATCGAAGCCGAGCACCATCGGGTCATTTCGCCAATATGTCCTAAAACGTACTATTTTGCTACATCTCGCTACAAATAACTCTAAAATCCAGGTAATTAGCATGCCAACCTACTCTGCCACGCACTTGCCACTCAGTCACTCGACACCGATGCCACTGGAAGCGGAGGAAGCGGCGCGCGAGGCCGCGGATGCGCGCGTGTTCGTGGCGGTCGTGGACGCCCTTTTCCTGCTTGTTGGTCTCGCGTACGGCGCGCGGCGGCTCAAGCGCCTACCCAAGACGTACCTCTCAGAGATTGCCTTCCCACTCGACGTACGTGCCTGTCGGGACCTGCCTTCGAAGCTACTGTATGTCTTGACTGAGTGGGTGATGCTGCTGCAGTTCCGTGTGAAGCTGCTGGCGTGCGCCGCGATCTTCCTCTCGCACGCACTCCAGTGGCTCTTCGCCGAGTCGGCGCGCACGTGGCGGAGTGAAGAGCACTCGAACGCCGCGCGCGTGGACGCTGCGGAGCTCTTCGCGGTGCTGGAAGCGCTCGCGTGGGTGCGTAACTCCGATGCACGTAGTAGACGCTTGGTGGCTCATGATGCACGGGGTCTGACTTGGCCCTGCTTGACTCTTAACAGGGCATGGCGTCGACGATCCTGTGGATGGAGTACCGCCGCAGCCTCACGCCGTCTGCGTTCCTGCGCTCGTTCTGGCTCGTCAAGTGGATCGGCGCAGTGTACGCGCTCGTGGTGTTCCAGTACTTCACGCTAGCTCCGGACGCGCCGGCGGTGCTGCAGCGTCACGCCGACGTCACATTCGCAGTCGCGCTGGACGGCGTGCGCTTCGCCGCGACCACGGTGCTCGCGCTCCTGTGTCTCGTACCCTCGACGCCCATCTCGGTCGACCTAGTCTCGTTCACGCAGGACGTGCTCTCGCCCTCAGCGCTGCTGCACTCGCAGAACGTCCAGCGGCGCTTTAGCAACTACGACTCGTTCAAGGACGTCGACTGGGTACGAGAACCGCTTACTCTCTTGCTCTCTTTCGCTGTGTGGGTAGCTAGCGAGACGAAGGGCGGATCTGGGCTAACGAGACTCGCTGCGCACGTAGATGCTGAGGAGCACAGTCGACCAAGCACCGAACACGTCGCTGAAAGCCCTGGCATCGGCACACGCCGCAATGAGCATCGAGCGAAATCTGGAGCAGTCCGCGTCGACGCGCAGCAGCGTCTCGCCGGCGATCTCGGTGGCGATCCCGTCGTCGACGATGTCGATCTGGGGGAAGAATCAGTTCATCTCGTACAAGATCGTCGTGCACACGGAGGAAGACACATGGACCGTACGGCGCCACTACAACGACTTTGTCGCACTCCACGAAGAGCTCCCACAGGAGATTCGTGAGAGCTGCGAGCTGCCAGCCGACCTCGAAGCAAGTGGAGCGCGTCGCGCTTTCCTGTCCTGGAAGGGGCGGCCGCGCTCCATGAAGGCGCGACTCGAGAGCTACATGCGACTCGTGCTTTGCCATCCAGCGCTCGAACCAAACTCGTCCCAAGCGCTCTGTGACTTCCTCGAGATGGTACGTCTCTCGAGTTGATTGCTTGAATGGCTGGTTAGTGTCGTATGGAGCTGACTTGTGTGTGTTCTGAGTGCAGGAGTACGTGGACGATACGCTGTCGAGGTCCTACCACTCGGCTCCGAGGTTCTAAGAACCGACAGTTTTGCTACCTAGTCAACTCACTGTGCCATACTCGAAGCTGGAAGTTGTTCTCCACTCCACTGCCGTCATTGATAGACACCTTCGAGAGAACAACACTTCAGGGAGGCTCTCGATTCACTTGCCGATAGAGTGCCTCCTGCCCGCCACATACACACGCGCACTCTAGGACCTGCTCGAGACCGACGCATACGCGATCTCGCACGAGTTGACCATCTTGGCGAATCGGAGCGAGTTCAGCGTCTCCTCGCGGTGCTGCTGGAGCGGCGAGAGGTTGCAGATCATGAGTGTCTTGCTGTCTCCGCCCAGCGACGGGCTCAGGAAGTGCGTCAGCTTCGAGTCTCGGAACGGGACGTGAGCGCTCTGCACGAATCGTAGCACCACAGTTACCATCTCGTTCACATCTCGATCGCAGATATGGAAACGACGAACCTTCTTGGCCAGTGCGCAGATGACGTTGCCAAGCGACGAGAGGCTCTTGTTGATCGCCTGCGCTTCCTTCAGCAGCTCCCTGTCGTTCCCGCTGCCCGACTTGTTCAGTCGCTCCGAGCCCTAGAAGAGACAAGAGTGGATGAGCGACCGGAGAGTTTGTAGAACATCTCAAAGCGCGGTTCCAGCTCACGCACCGCGAGGTCCACCAAGTGCACGACTCCGGTTCGTCGGTCGCCAGTGAGCGAGTTTACACCCGACATCCTGTTAGCGACACATGAGCGCACCAGAGTTCTACTGTTAGCACACCCATACAACGAAACGAAGCACCCTCCTCGTACGCACCGGAAGGAGATCACGCAGTGGCTTCTCGAAGAGCGGTCGTTCATGCTGGTCGCCTTCGTCGAGCGCTTCGACATCGCCTTCTGCAACAGCTGCCACGCGTCCAGTTCATTGACGACAGTGTGGATGCACGAGTTCGCGATCGCCGGCCGTCCGTCCGCGTCCAGACGCAGATCCACTTTGTCCACAGACTGCTCACCGCCGCACAACGCGAAGCAATCGTCAGACCTGCCGATCCTTTGTCAAACAGCGTCGAGGGGTCATCAGCACACATCGACTCACCCCTGCAGGCGCCAACAAGTCCCGAAGAGTCTCGTTGTAGATCTCGATCATCTCGAGGGTGACCGCGAACTCCCAGCCGCTCGACCGCAAATCCGTGATTGTGGCGTAGATGTGCGCGATCGCCCGCCCGACGATCCCCATGTGCGACGACGGCTGCATCGTCGCGTACCCTGCGCTGTCCTCGCTTCCCTGCATCGTAAACGTCTTCCCGGAGCTGCATCCACGCGTACATCAACAACGGAGTAAGCACCCATCAGCCAAACTGTCGAAGCGCAGTGGTTCAAACGCTTCCGCACGACAGACGTACCCTGTCTGGCCGTACGCGAAGATGCACACGTTGAAGCCGTCGAGCGCAGACTGCACCAGCGCTGACACCTCGAGGAACATGTCTTCCTGGCTACAGCTGCTGTCGAACACGAGATCGAAGTCGAAGGTGTACTTCTTCACCGCATCCCGTCCGCCGTTCTGGCCGTAGCTCACGTGCGACTTTGAGTTGGCGGTCAGCTCGATCTGCCGCCGCTCGGCAGCGTAGTCCGGGAAGCTGAAGATCTGGCGTGATGTCGTGAACACACTTAGAGACCGCCTTTCAGTACGACTCGATCAGCAAGAGACATAGTCACGAACCTCTTCGCTTCCAGCTGCGCTCCGCTCGTGCTCGAGCACTGGACGAACGCGGCAAAACACGCGAATGTTCCCTTTGAGCTCCATCACCTGCAGACAAACCACCGACACGAGCGATCAGCAACTCGGGCTTCCTCGAAACGCGCTCTCCCTCGATAGCATGAGCCCACCTTGTTGTGCAGACTCCGTCGAACGATCTCGGCTTGGAACAACCGCTTCTCCATGTATACAGCCTTCTCGTGGAACTGCTCCTCCGCCGCCCGCAGCTCGGTGTCCTTGGCATGCACGTCCTTCTCCAGTCTGGCGATTCGCGACATCTTACTGGCGAGCTCGTGCTTCGTCGACGTCAGCTCGGACTCCACGCGCACGAAGTGCTTCTCGTGCTCGCTCAGCACTGTAACCTTGGCCTTCGTCTCCCGCAGCTCGCTCTCCAAGCGAGCCACGCGCGTCTGCGTTTCCGCGGCGACTGCCTTCTGCTGCTCGAGCTGCGAAGCGAGTCTCCGCTCGCTCTCCGACACCTTGCCGAGCGAGTTCTTCAGCGTCGCGTTCTCTGCTCGCAGCTTCTCGAGCTCCGCGGCAAGCGCAGCAGCTTTCCTTCCGTCCAGCGACGCGGAGTTCAGCAGCTCTTTCTTCTCCTGTGTCCACTGCGCGTGCAGCTGTTCGAGTTGCTCCTGCGCCTGCTGCAGCCCGGACGAGAGTTCCGAGCGCTGAGCCTCGGAAGCTTCGTACAAGTGCTGGCAGTCGTCCAACTTGAACTGCGCCGCGGTCAGACGGTCCTCCAAAGTGCTCTTCTCCTCCGCGAGCTCCTGGTACGAGGTGCGCAGCGCGGCAATCTGGCTCTGCAGAGCGTCCACGACGCCCTGGAGCTCCATGTAGCGCTTCTCGCTCGCACTTGCTCTGAACGACCCACTCTCTCCCATTGCTCCCTCTTTCTGGTAGCTGCTGTCTCCGTCTTCGCGCGCTGCTCGGGACAGCTTGATCTCGTTCACGATGCGCACCGACTCGTCGCGCTCGTCGTGGAGCGTCCGGATGATCGAGTCGCGCTCGCCAAGCTGCTGCATCAGCACCGCCACCTCGCGACTGAGCGACTGAACCTGCTTCGTCTGGCTGGCATCACCTGGGAGACTCACCGGCTGTACACAGCAAACGACGATCCCAAACATCAGAAGCTGCTCCTTCACTCTTCTCCTCAGTGTACAGCAGCTGCAGCCCACCTCGTTCTGGCCCATGACGCTGATGATCTGCTCCTGCGTGCGAACCTTGGAGCGCAGCACGTCGATCTCCGCATTCCGGTCCGCGCGCAGCTTCTCGAGCCGCGTCACGCGACGCGCAAGCATCACCGCAAAGCCGTACGTGTCGATGTATCGCTGTGTTGCATACCACAAAGAGACAACAGATCAAGCCTCTTAGTTCAGTTCTGGAGATCAGGAAGCCTCCTTCCCCGACGCGAGCTCACCTTCTTGTACAAGTGCGCGCGCTCTTTGTCCGACTTGGCCTTGAGCGCCTGCTCCTCTTCGTCGAGGTCCCGGCTCAGAAACTCACTCGACACCGCCGGCGAGAACGGCTCGTTGCCACTCACGAACGACGCGCTGAACGCGCTCTGCTTCTTACGCTTCAGACACCACGAGAGCACCACCAGCAGTAACGACAGCACGAGCACCGTGAGCACCCCGGCAGCTACAGCGCTCGCCGCTCCAGATCGCACCGCCATGGTGACGACAAGAGAAGCAAAGTGGGTCCTACCTTGTCAAAGTCGCTGCTCAGCGCAGTCGTCGCGTCCAGCTCGACCGTCGAGCGCCGCGAGGAACTCGCCGAGCTGCTGCGACGCGGCGGCGAAAAATCCATCGGGAACATCGCGCGGTCGCCGTCGGCCGCCTGGTTGCCGCCGCTCTCGTAGTGCGCGGCCTTCGGGCGCTTCGGAGGCTGCTGCTGCGCGCTCTTCCCGTCGCCGAGCGCCGCGGCGCGATTGCTGCCCTTCTCCAGCCGCCAGCGGTCCAGCTTCTGCTGCTGCGACAGCTCTTGACCGTCGCTCAGGTTGTCCTCGTTGTTGCCGCCGCCGGCGCGCGTGCCGAAGAGCGCGTCCTCCATGTCGCGGTCGGCGGTGGCGCTGCTGCTGCTGCTGCGGACGCTGTACCCGAAGTTGTCGGCAGTCGGCGGGAAGCCGGCGACGAGGTTGTTGTCGAGGCTGCGCCGCGCCGCTGCTCGTCCGCCGCGCTGCGCGTCTTTCGATTGCGCAGCTGCGCTGGGCGTCGCGAGTTCGGCGAAGTGGCTGAGCACGTGTCCCTTGCCGGCTTCGTAGCGCGAGCGGTCGGGGGTCGTCGCTGCCGCCTCCCCCTTGCGCGTCGTGGGCAGCACCATCGCGGGTGGAAAAGCTGCTGCTGCTGCAAGCGCTCGCGTTTACGTATCAAGCCAGCGACGAAGAGTCCTGGCGGTCGGTCGCGGGAGCTTGTGCGAGGAGCAAGCAGCACGCGAGCGGCGCTTGCCTCTTCCGTCCGTCCTGAGGAGGTGACTGCTCGACTTCGAGGTGTGGAGAGGTACTATTTCCATACGTGAGTTTTGTATGATAATTTCATCGCTTTGTAAAGACTTGTGATTACTATGCTGAAAATAGTTTTAAAAAGCGCGGGAAACGATTCCCGCCACTGCAAATTTGTAAACTCGAAAATGGATATGATTCATTTCGACGATCGTGATGGAGCTCTCAGCGTCTGTGTGCGCCTGCTCGCTCGCAACATGCCATCACCCACACTCCCCGTCAACGCTCTATTGATGTACACCGTGGAATCCACTGCTACGAAAACCGCTGCGCGCAGAGCGCGTGCGCGCCGACCTCCTCGTACTCTTGCCGCGAGACCCAGAGCTGCTGGAACGACCCGAGCGACGCCAGGATCGAGCCGCCGATGAACACGCTGAACTGCCGCTCGACCTTCATCACGCTCGTGAACCGCACTTTGAACGTGCTCGGCACCATCGCGGTCAGCTCCGCGTGCAGCCGCTCCGTGAGCCCGCTCGTGAGGCTGCCGCCGCCGCACAGGATGATGTTGCTCAGCATGTCGCGCCGCAAATCGGCGTCGCAGAGCTGCACGGCGTCATACAGCATCTTGTGCAGTCCGTTCGCCATCGTCTTGGCCGCTGCTATCGCCGCTTGGTCGTCCGCCTTCGCGCTCTCAGTCACGCCATTCGTGAAGTTCTCTGGATGCAGCAGGAGCTCGCCCACTTGGTAGCACTCCTGGTCGAGCACGACCACCTTGCCGTCCGGCAGCTCGTATCGCTGCTGCGGGAACCCTAACGCCGCGGCAGCTTCGCTCGTCGCCGGGACGATCGACGCAGCGCACACAGACTCGCGCATGTCGCGGAAGATCTCGGACCTCATGAACTGGAGGTAGCTGCTCGACATGAGCGGCGGCGCGGTCATCTCCGCCGGCAGCGCCAGCGTCTCAAGCTTCCCGTGCGCGTTCACTTTGCGCGTGAAGCAGCAGCGCGGCCGCACCTCCAGCGATGGGTACCTCTTCGTCACGAGGTGCTCGAGGTATTCGGACAGCTGGTTGCACCCGACAGCCGAGTACTGCGCTGGTCGCTCGAGGTGGTAGCCGTCGAACACGGGCACGACGCGCGTTGAGCCGGCGCCGATCTCCGCGATGAGCGCCGCCGAGCGGCCGAACGCGAACGCGTCCAGCACGGCGTCCTTCGCCATGTAGAACGCCGGGACGCGGAAGCGTTCGAACATGAGCTCGACGTGCTTCTCGGCGTCGCGCGCCGCCGCGTCGCGCAGCGCGTCACTCGCGAAGCAGGCAGCGTTCGCCGTGATCACCGGGTGCAGCGCCGGGTCCACGCGCAGTCGCGCGAACGCATGGCTCCAGATCTGCTCGAGTGCATCCCAGTCGCGTACGGCGCCGCCCGCAGCCACCGGATACCGCACGTCAACGTCGCGCGTGTGCGCCAGGTCGTCGAGCACGAAGCGCGGCGCCGCCGTCTCCGTCGAGTCCGCGGGCGGCTTGCGGCCCACGGCGCTTGGCAGCACGAGCGTCGGCGTGTCCTCGCCCGCGAGCCCGAACTTGCTGCGGCTCGCGCCGACGTCGCCCACGACGGCCTCCACGTCGTCGCCGCAGTACATCGCCGCTTGTGATGTGTCGTCGTGCTTTTGTGTGGAACTTTGTGCGGCTGGGTGGATATTCTACATTTTGACTGGATGTTCCTAAAGAACTTTCTAATTTCCCTTGATTAATTCACTAGGTCCTTCGTCTTCTGCGTGGGTGGTTTCTCTCTCTGGTATCTTGTTGCCTCCCCTCATTCTTCGACTCGAGCGCCAGCACGCAAGAAGAGCAAGCAAGAGCACCAGCAAGCGAACCCTCCCTCTCCTAGTACCGAAGCGACCATGGCGGACGACGAGACCAAGCGCGACTTCGCGTGGCTGCCCGCGGGCACCGAGGCGCTCGCCGACGGCGAGTACGACGCCATCGTGCTGGGCACGGGCCTGAAGGAGTGCATCCTCAGCGGGCTGCTCGCCGTGAGCGGCAAGAAGGTGCTGCACCTCGACCGCAACGCGTACTACGGCGGCGAGTGCGCGTCGCTCAACCTCACGAACCTCTACGCCAAGTTCAAGCCCGGGCAGCCCGTGCGCGACGACCTCGGCGCGAACCGCGAATACAACATCGACCTCATCCCCAAGTTCATCATGGCGTGCGGCAAGCTCGTCAAGATGCTGCTGCACACCAAGGTGACGCGCTACCTCGAGTTCAAGAACGTCGACGGCAGCTACGTGTACAAGGGCGGCAAGACGTACAAGGTGCCCGCCACGGGCGAGGAGGCGCTGCGCTCGTCACTCATGGGCATGTTCGAGAAGCGCAAGTTCCGCAAGCTCATCCTGTACATCTACAACTACGAGGAGGACGACCCGAAGACCCACGAGGGCGTCGACCTCTTCACGCAGCCCATGAGCGAGCTCTATGACAAGTTCGGCGTCGACGCCAACACACAGAGCTTCATGGGCCACGCCATGGCGCTCATGCGCGACGAGAGCTACATCCACCGCCCGGCGATCGAGACGGTGCGCGCGATCAAGCTCTACGCGTACTCGCTCGAGCGGTACGGCAAGTCGCCGTACATCTACCCGATCTACGGACTCGGCGGGCTCCCGGAGGGCTTCTCGCGCCTCTGCGCGATCCACGGCGGCACGTTCATGCTCAACCGCGGCGTGGACGAGATCCTGACGACCGACGGCCGCGCGTGGGGCATCCGCGCCGGCAACGAGGTCGCTAAGGGCAAGCTCATCATCGGCGACCCGTCGTACTTCCCCGCGGACAAGCTGCGCAAGAACGGCAGGGCCGTGCGCTCGATCTTCGTGCTGAACCACCCGGTGCCGAACACGAACGACGCCGAGTCGCTCCAGATCATCATCCCGGCGGCCCAGGCGCAGCGCCAGAACGACATTTACGTGTGCGTCGTGTCGTCCGCGCACTGCGTCGCCGCGAAGGGCATGTACGTGGCGATCGTGAGCACGGTCGTGGAGACGGACGAGCCGCTGGCGGAGCTCGCCCTCGGCGTGAACCTGCTCGGCCCGTACCTCGACCGCTTCGACGCGATCACGGACATGTACGAGCCGGTCGCGAACGGGCTGCAGGACAACTGCTTCATCAGCACGTCGTACGACCCGACGAGCCACTTTGAGACGACGTCGGACGATGTGCTGGACCTTTACCAGCGGATCACGGGCGAGGCACTCGACATGAACATCAACGCCGACTCGACGGACGCGGACCAGTAAGCTGGCGAGCGAGCCGCAGCAATGGGTCGTAACCCGTGTTGAGTGGGGCTTGACGCCATCGCTGACGAGAGACGACGACGACGATGAAGAAGAAGAACACGGTGTTGTATTCGACGAGAAGAGAAGGAAACTGAGGTGCGGAGGGCAACGAGATCGCTGGGTCCTTTCACCTCAAGTGGCGCTGTTAAGGGTGTCATCAGCTCCTCTTCAATGCACAATGGCTTGCTATGGCGTGGGGATATGTGATGCTGCTGCTACTGTTCCCTTCCATGTTGCTCAAGTCTTGCACTTGTGGGGCCATCATTCGACCTGGAATGATGGCTACAGAGCTGCAAGGGACCTGAGAGCTCTAGCGAGCTCGAAATTTACAGATCTAGCAGGCCATGGACCTCAGAGCTCTCAGAGCCGGAAATAGCTTATCAAGCTATTTCTGGTTCCGAGAGCTCCGAGGTTGGGCGCTCTCAGCGCTCTCAGCGCTCTCAGCGCTCTCACTCCCCAACTCGCCTTGGCTCCCTCAAGTCCCTCCTCCTCCAGTCCTCCAGTCCACCAGTTCACCAGCCTCTTGCCACCTTCCACCAAGAAGAACGCCACGATGTCTCGCTCCAGCAGCCAAGTGAGCCAGAACGTCGACAACTTCCTCAGCGAGAAGTCGAGCACGCGCCTGCACGCGCCTCCCGGAGGCGGCTCCACCGTCGGCAGCCTCATCTTCGGAGGCGGCTGCGACGAGAGTCCGTTTGCTGGCCACCAGCGCCGCGGATCGACCAACAGGCCGAAGGAGGAAGCTCCTGAGCAGTCGAACCCGTACCCGAAGGAGTCGCGTCGCGGCAGCGGCGGATACCACCAGCAGTCTTCTTCGGGACCCTACCCAGGCTACCAGCAGCACCAGCAGCAGCAGCCACCTGCTCACGGGAGCCAGCAGTACTCTGGTGGCTACCAGCAGCAGCAACAGCAATCCTTCGGAGGCAGTGGTGCTGGTCGTCAGATGTCGTCCAACAGCTACGCCACTGGATCGAACCAGAACGCCGGAAACGTGCTCACGGAGCGCCGCATCACGCGCATCCACGCGCCGCCGGGCGGCAAGACCTCCATCACGTTCGGCTAAGGACAGCAAGCGTCGGCGCTCGCCCACCACCATAGGTTCTAGGTAGGCTCTCCATCTTCCTCACTGCATCTGCACTGCTCAACTCAATCTAATGGCTATCAAACGACGACGCGAAACATTCGCCACCTCCATGCATCCTTCCTGCATCATAGTCCTCGTCAGCTTCACAGCAACTCCAAGTGCACGCCAGCTTGCTACATGAAGGATGGTTCGTTCGATTCTAAGGGCTGCTGCTGCGAGTGCGTGATGGCTGCTACGACGAGGAGGAGACTGGTGCATCTCCGACTCGCTCTAGTCTTCGTCTTCGCTCGCACTGTCACCTTCGCTCTCGCTCGCAGCCTCCTCGTCCACGTTCGGCAGCGCGACGATTGCAATGCCATTCTTGACGCCCTTGAGTCGCTCCCAGCGACCAAGACGGTGCTCCTGACCAATGCCCGCGAGCAGGAATCGCGCCTTGTTGTCGAACACGAGGGCGTTCACGTAGCCGTTCACTGGGATCGTCGCGACGGGGAGGAGCTTGCGGTCTTTCAGGTCCGCCTTCCAGAGCCGAATGTGACCGTCCGACGAGCCCGACGCCACGAGATCTGCGCGCGGCAGCACCGCCACGCTGCTCACCCACTTGCCGACACCGTGGGCGTGCGGGATCACGTGCACGGGCTTCTTACGGCCGTTGAACCAGAGCGAGAGCGAGCCGTCGTCGCCGCCAGTGACGTAGTACTCGTCCGTCACCATCTTGACGCAGTCCATGGAGCCCGAGTTGCCGTAGAACACGAGCTGCGTCTCCTCCGGGATCTTCCACATGCGCACGCTGCGGTCGCGGCCGCAGCTCACAACGCGCTCCTTATATAAACTGTCGAGCCCGTGCACCTCACCCTGGTGCCCGAAGAGCGTCTCGACGTACCCCATTTCCGTCAGGTTCCAGTGCTTGATCGAGCGGTCGAGCGAGCCGGAGAAGAGGCTGTGCGAGCGCAGACGGAACGCGAGCGACGAGATCGAGTCGCGGTGGCCCTTGAAGCTCTCGAGCAGCTCGTTCTTCTCGGCATCCCAGACACGCACGAGCTTGTCACAACCGCCGCTTGCGAGGTACTTGCCGTCCGAGCTGAGCGCAAGCGCGAGCACGTTCCGCTCGTGGTCCGTCTTGGCCGTGGAAACATCGTCCTCCGGCAGCGGCAGCCGCGCCTTCGTCTGCTCCGCGAGGTTCCAGCGCAGGATCGCGCCGTCCTTGGACGCTGAGAACGCCGTCTTGCCGTCCTCAGTGAGGCAGAGGCTCGTCACCGGCAGGCGGTGGCCCTTGAGGAACCGCGTCGACTCGACGTCGAACTCGAAGTCGGCGAACGAGTCCGCGACGCTGCGGAAGAGCTTTCCCATGGCTTCGAGCGCATCGCGGTGCAGGCGCGCGCTCACCTTCTCCTCCACGCCGTCCTTGAACACGGCGGCGTCCGCGTCGTCGTCGTCCTCGTCGCTCGTGGCGCCACTATTGCCGTCGCCGCCCTCCTGGCTCTTGATCTTGCTCAGGTACTCCTTCGCGAGACGCACACGCTTCTCCTGCGCAGTCTCCTTCCGCTCTTCGTCGCTCGACGCGTCGCTCGCGGCTCCTCCGGCTCCAGCGTCGTCGTCGTCGCTGTCGGAGGCGATCACGTCCTCCGCGCCGCCCGCCGCCGACCAGTCGAACGCGTCGTCCGCCAGCGCGCGCTTTTTCTTCTGCGCGCCCTGGTGCGACGTGTCGCGCGTGCCGCGCTTCACGGCCACTCGGCGCTTCATGATGGGGAGAGTGGCGAGCTGGTGCTGGTGCTGGAGCTGGAGCTTGTGCTGTGTGTGTGACGCTTGATACCTGCGAGCCAAAATGGCTGGTGGAAATCTGGCGTCCTAGATGTTTAAATACCAAGCTAAAAGTATCCTAAAATTCTAAAAGCTTGCTCAAATTAGAACAGCGCTGGTTAGAATTCTAAAAGTTCATTCAAATCGGATCAAGTCGCACTTAAAAGGATGTCGAATGTTTCACGATAAATGTATTTTCTGTCGAAATACTTTTTTGCCGCAAAAAGACAAGCACACCACCCTCATTCCTTGATCACCATCGACATCAAGCGGGGAGCTAGGTGGCGAGCGCTCTGCTTGCCTTTCGCCACCCAGCGCTTCGCGAGAGCAGCGGACGCCATGCCGCGCACCGCCGCCACCGCCACCATCGGCGCTGACGCGAACGAGGTGCTCGTGTCGGGCGAAGTGAACCGCATGATCCAAGTGGAGGTCAGCGGCATCTACGAGCGGCTCGAGAAGTGCGTGCTTGTGTGCTTTCTCTCTATCACTCTGTCGGCCGGTGCACTGAGCAGCTCTCTGCGCGTAGACTTCGTCAGCAGGCCAAGTTCCCGTCCTTCGACACCGTCAACATTCCCATGGTGCTCGTGCTGGGCAACCACTCGTCCGGCAAGAGCACGTTCATCAACTACATGCTCGGCCAGGAGGTCCAGAAGACAGGTCCGCGCGCACAGCTATCATCACAGAGCAGAGCGCGTAGAGCATTTGTCTAAACAACTCTGTCGCTATGC
This sequence comes from Globisporangium acanthophoron, assembly GCA_023334365.1. Taxonomy (NCBI): domain Eukaryota; phylum Oomycota; class Peronosporomycetes; order Pythiales; family Pythiaceae; genus Globisporangium; species Globisporangium acanthophoron. The sequence goes on along the minus strand of JAASGU010000166.1, from coordinate 2,551 downwards.
TGCGTGGTAGGTCGCGCGCCGACGGACTCGACGTTCACGGTGCTCGTTGGTGGTAGCCGCGAGGAGCGCCTGGACGGCTCGGCGCTCACGCGGCACGCCAAGTACGGCTTCGGCGACGTGCAGAGCCGCTTCGGGCGGGAGCTGGTGTCCCAGATCGAGCTCAAGGTCGTGGAGAACAGCCCGCTGCTGAACGACGGCGGACTCATGCTCGTGGACTCTCCCGGCATGATCGACCCGCCCGGAGCGTCCACCGACCGCACGGACACGGACCGCGGCTACGACTTCAAGCGCGTCGTGCAGTGGCTCGCGGAGCGCGCAGACGTGATCCTCGTGATGTTCGACCCGGACAAGCCGGGCACGACGTTCGAGACGCTCGATGTGCTCACATCGTCGCTGCGCGGCCTCTCGAGCAAGCTGCTGCTCATCCTGAACAAGGTGGACGACTTTCGCACGGTGCACGACTTCGCGCGCGCGTATGGCGCGCTGTGCTGGAACCTGAGCAAAGTGATCCCGCGGAAGGACCTACCGTTCATCTACACGATGTACGTGCCTCAGGAGCAGCGCGAGAACCAGGCGCTGCCTCCGACATCGGTGTTGCCGAACAAGAAGAACAAGCCGCGTCACGGCGGTACAAATGGGAGAGACCAGCAGGAGACAGCGAGCGGAGCGAGCGACGCAGATGCGGAGAGCGAGCACGGCGCGAACAAGCCGGAGGTCCAGCGTTTGCTGGAAGACGAGTTCGACAGCATCCGAGGCGAAGTCATGCGCGAGGTCGAGCGGTCGCCGGATCGCGCGACGGATAACATCCTGAACCTGCTCAAGTCGACTACGTCCCGCCTGAAGATGCACACGACGCTGCTGGAGGCGTGCAAAGCCGAGTACTTCGACCTCGAACGATTCTGGAAGCGCGTGCAGATCGCTGGCGTCGTCTTCGGCGTCGGAGCGGTGTCGCTGTACCTGATTCGGACAGTCGGCAACACTCCGATGAAGGTGATCACGGCTGAAGAACTCGCCTCCGGTGACAATGGATCGTCGCCCTCGGCGACGAGCGGATCGGTGGCTGCTTCTGGAAGCAACGGAGGCAGCGGCATGTCTGCTACTGGATCCGAGAAGAACGCATGGAAGGAGAGCTGGGCGAAGCAGGTGGCGACCTCCCAGACGCGATTCAAGTACAGTACGCTGCTCCGGATCGTCTTCTCGGCGTGCGCGTCCAACTTTGCGCTCTGGAAGGCGTCGATCGCCAGCTTGACGTACAAGCGCGAGAGTGTGCTGTCGTGGCTCCCGCTGACGTTCGAGCGCGTGTACGCGCAGTACCTGTGTAAGTCAGACCGGATCCACGACGAGACCATGGCGCAGTGGAAGTCGGTCCAGCCGGGGCTGGAGCTGGCGTTCCTGTCGTCCAAGGTCGACGAGTTCCCAGCCTTCGAAGCGAAGGACAAGACGTTCCTTGACGACGTCCTCGGGCTTCACATCCCGCGTCTCGACCGATGCGTGCGCGATCGAACGGGCGACGACCATGCGTACCTGCGCTTCAAGCACCTCGAGAAGCCGTCCCGCAGCAAAGCGGGGCCTGTGATTGCAGGAGAGTCGACGACGAGCTGAGCATGCGAGCAACGAAGGCGGAAGAACAAGTGTTTGTGTGGATAGCACGCTGCTTTGCGAACAAGTACGGCAAAGCTGATGATACATGAAATGCGCTCTCGCTGATCCGGCGCTTCGGAGCATTCGTGCTGCTCTTGAGCTGGTTGTACTTGGGGCTTCCTGTGGTCCCCACGCTTACGAATGACCGAAGCGCGTGCTTGTACTACGTCGCAGATAGCGAGTATGGCGAGGTATGCGTGCTTGTTCGATCCTGTGTGACCGAGTTGAGACTGGCAACTCCGGGCTCTATCGCTTCGCATCGAGCGTCTGCAGCAGCGACTGGCGGATGAGGTCATCACCGTTCTTGCCGCTGATCACGAGTGAGACGGACTGCGCGAGCTGCGTCTCCACCTCCACTTTCTTCTGTTGGTAGTCGAAGTCGCGCTTCTCGACGAGGAACGCGGCCGAGTTCGCCTCCGCGTCTGCGTTCGCGAGGATCTGGGCCGCTTCGCGCTCGGCAGCCTTCACAATTGCGTCGCGCTTGATCTTGGCTACGTTCACGTACTGGTCGTAGTCGCGCTTGAGGTTGCTGAGCTCGACTGTCGGCCCCACCTTGCGCTGCACCGTGGCAGCAGTGGCAGTCGCGACAGCGTCGGCCTTGAGCCCTTCGACCTCCTTGATCTTGTTCTCGTTCGTGGAGATCTGCTGCGCGATCGCAACCTCTGCCTTCGCCTGCGCCTTCGTGCGCATCTCCTCGCGGTGGATGTCGGCGCGCGTCTTCTCGGCGAGCAGGTCCTGGATCGCGCGCTCGTTGCTCTTCTGCAGCGCTGTGAGCTTCTGTGTCTCCTCGTTCAGCAGGATGCGCAGACGGTTCTCGTGGTTCTTCTCCTGCTCCTCCATGCGCGTCTTGAACGCCGTCGTCTCCTCGAGCGTCGCCGAGAGCGCAGGCGGCAGGTCGACGTTCGTCACC